>NW_024102753.1:0-64916 GCF_013122585.1 Styela clava
GCTTCCAGGCACAGAATTTTGAAGGCACTGGAGAAATTGAAAAAAGACGGAATCATAGACAAATCTGAAATTCCGGTAAGTATGTTACAAGTGTTTCATTAGTCAGGCTTACGCCTTCTAGTGTTTATTTTGATTTTAGTTCGATATAATATTCTTTAGATTATATTAATACTGATACAGTAATGCACGAAGTATTATGTTCATTGCTGATATTGAATATTTAATAATAAAGCTTTTTTAGTAATATGCTCTATCCATATTTTCCTATCTGTGTTTGTCATAATCATTAACTTCTCTTCTATTTTTAAGATATTTTCAACAGGAACCAGGATATCGTGACACCGACAAAAAAGAAAAGTATTAACAGGTTGCCATGGCTTTTTTGTTTTATTATTTTATTTGGTATAGATAGATTTAGACCCATTCCCGCCATTAGGAATAATAGGGTTTTTATTAGGCTTAGATATTTTTAATGTTATTCTAGCTTCTCAGGCACAGAACTATGCAGGGACTGAGAAGATTAGGAAAAGACGGATGCAAGGAAAATCTACAAATTACATGTAAATATTTTACGAATTTTATTAGGCTTAGATATTGTTAATATTATCTTAGCTTCTCAGGCACAGAATTCTGAAAGCACTGGAGCAATTGAAAAAAAGACGGAATCAGAGACAAATCTGAAATTCCGGTGAGTATGTTACAAGTGTTTCATTAGTCAGGCTTACTCCTATCTAGTGTTCATTTTGATTTTAGTTCGATATAATATTTTTTTGATTATATTAATACTGATACAGTAATGCACGAAGTATTATATTCATTGCTGATATTGAATATTTAATATTAAAGCTTTTTTAGTAATAGGCTCTATCCATATTTGCCTATTTTATTTGTCCTAATCATTATTTTCTCTTCTATTTTTGAGGTATTTTCAACAGGAAACAGAATGTCGTGACACCGACCAAAGAAGAAAAGTATTAACAGGCTTGCCATGGCTTTTTTTGTTTTTAATATTTGCTCTGTTAGAGATAGATTTAGACCCATTCCCACCGTTAGAAATACCCGCCATTAGGATTAATAGGGTTTTTATTAGGCTTAGATATTTTTAATGGTATTCTAGATTCTCAGGCAAAGAATTATGAAGGCAATGGGGAAATTAGGAAAAGACTGATACAAGGAAACAATGAAGAAAATAGGAAAAGACTGATACAAGAAAAATCTACAAATTGAATGTAAATATTCTTACAAATTTTATTAGGCTTAGATATTGTTAATGTTATCTTAGCTTCTCAGGCACAGAATTTTGAAGGCACTGGAGAAATTGAAAAAAGACGGAATCATAGACAAATCTGAAATTCCGGTAAGTATGTTACAAGTGTTTCATTAGTCAGGCTTACGCCTTCTAGTGTTTATTTTGATTTTAGTTCGATATAATATTCATTTAGATTATATTAATACTGATACAGTAATGCACGAAGTATTATGTTCATTGCTGATATTGAATATTTAATAATAAAGCTTTTTTAGTAATATGCTCTATCCATATTTTCCTATCTGTGTTTGTCATAATCATTAATTTCTCTTCTATTTTTAAGATATTTTCAACAGGAACCAGGATATCGTGACACCGACAAAAAAGAAAAGTATTAACAGGGTTGCCATGGCTTTTTGTTTTTAATATTTTATTTGGTATAGATAGATTTAGACCCATTCCCGCCATTAGGAATAATAGGGTTTTTATTAGGCTTAGATATATTTAATATTATTCTAGCTTCTCAGGCACAGAACTATGAAGGGACTGGGAAAATGAGGAAAAGACGGATGCAAGGAAAATCTACAAATTACATGTAAATATTTTACGAATTTATTTAGGCTTAGATATTGTTAATATTATCTTAGCTTCTCAGGCACAGAATTTCGAAGGCACTGGAGAAATTGAAAAAAGACGGAATCAGAGACAAATCTGAAATTCCGGTAAGTATGTTACAAGTGTTTCATTAGTCAGGCTTACTCCTATCTAGTGTTCATTTTGATTTTAGTTCGATATAATATTTTTTTGATTATATTAATACTGATACAGTAATGCACGAAGTATTATGTTCATTGCTGATATTGAATATTTAATATTAAAGCTTTTTTAGTAATAGGCTCTATCCATATTTGCCTATTTTATTTGTCTTAATCATTATTTTCTCTTCTATTTTTGAGGTATTTTCAACAGGAAACAGAATGTCGTGACACCGACCAAAGAAGAAAAGTATTAACAGGCTTGCCATGGCTTTTTTTGTTTTTAATATTTGCTCTGTTAGAGATAGATTTAGACCCATTCCCACCGTTAGAAATACCCGCCATTAGGATTAATAGGGTTTTTATTAGGCTTAGATATTTTTAATGGTATTCTAGATTCTCAGGCAAAGAATTATGAAGGCAATGGGAAATTAGGAAAAGACTGATACAAGGAAACAATGAAGAAAATAGGAAAAGACTGATACAAGAAAAATCTACAAATTGAATGTAAATATTTTTACAAATTTTATTAGGCTTAGATATTGTTAATGTTATCTTAGCTTCTCAGGCACAGAATTTTGAAGGCACTGGAGAAATTGAAAAAAGACGGAATCAGAGACAAATCTGAAATTCCGGTAAGTATGTTACAAGTGTTTCATTAGTCAGGCTTACTCCTATCTAGTGTTCATTTTGATTTTAGTTTGATATAGTATACTTCAGGAGGTCCAAATATTTTAATTACATGGTATTTGTTTTCAGAAAAAATTACCAAGAAATGGAAGAAGCGGAAAAATATCTGTGAAGACCATCACAATATGGTATAATATAATGTATCGATGACTGTTTTTTTTTCAAATTTTGACAAGCCACTATTTGTATAGTCCTGTTTCCCAAATTGCACAAAATAGTTAATTCATTCGGCCTTTAAATATGGGCATAGGGCGTTTCAGATAATTCTGGAGCGCGATAGGACCCCATTAACAAGTCCTAACGAGTGGGAAAGCCGACACCTCTTGGGTCCACATGGAAGCTCGGTATTATATATTGACAATTTAGAAAATACTCTTTTGTTTTACCAAAATAAATTTATTGGAAGGCCACCAAGAAAATAGGTGAGCATGGGAGTTTTATTTTGTAAGGTGATGTGTGAGCGGGAGAGCGTAGTCAGTTTTACTTTGTAACTTCATGAATGGGTGATCGTTGTCAGATTTACCTCGTAACATCATGCATGAGTGAGTGTAGTCAGTTTTACTTTGTAACGTCATGCATAAGTGAGTGTAGTCAGTTTTACTTTTGTAATGTCATTCATGGGTTGGTGTAGTCAGTTTAACTTGTAACGTCATACATGGGTGAGCGTAGTCGGTTTTACTCTGTAACGCCATGCATGAGTCAGTTTTAATTTGTAACGTCATGCATGGGTAAGCATGGTTAGTTTTATAACGTCATGCATGGGTGAGCGTAGTCAATTTTGTAACTTCATGCATGGGTGAGTGTAGTCAGTTGCACTTTGTAACGTACATGGGTGATCGTAGTCAGTTGTACTTTGTAACTTCATGCATCGGTGAGCGTAATCAGTTTTACTTTGTAACGTCATGCATGGGTGAGCGTAGTCAGTTTTACTTTGTAATGTCATGCATGAGTGAGCGTAGTAAGATTTACTTTGTAATGTCATGCTTGAGTGAGCATACTCAGTTTTACTTTTTAGGTCATGCATATGTGAGCGTAATCCGTTTTACTTTTGTAACGTCATGCATGGGTGAGCGAATTCAGTTGTACTTTGTACTCTGTAACGCGTGCTCTGTAACGCCATGCATGTAACGGGTACTCTGTAACGCCATGCATGAATTAGTTTTACCCGCTTGAACCCGGCAAGCCGGTTTACCGGCTTGTTTGAGTACGCTCTGTGCCCCGGCAAGCCGGTTTACCGGCTTGTTTTTCGTGTCGGAGGGAATCAACTTTATGATCTCGTATCTCAAGAACCACAATGAGTATTTAAATAAATTTTATATTGCATGAAAGCTTGTTATTGAGACTAATTATACTGTAAATATCGGTGCTCTAATATACGATGTTCCATAAAAATTGGCAATTTGAAAGTGCGTATGAAATTATTGTATGATAACAAATATTTATTATAAAGAATTCCGACTTCTTGCCTAAATAGCCACATATTCAATTGGCAATATATGTGGAGAATTTGAATAGCTTTTTATATACGTATTTAAAACGATTTTACGATGAGCCATTCAAATTTTATGGCCAAATATATTAGATTATCTGTAGATTTAACAGCGACGCTGCGTCAAATTGATGTTCTCATTGAAGAGAGGCAACGTCTCGTCACGCACGCTCGTCTTTACGTATATTACGCAAATGCAACTAAACGTGACGATATCCGCAATAACGTTACGTCGAGATGTTGTTATTCAAATGTCCGCAGGAAGTAATTAATTAACCTGATGCTACGCATTCAAAATTCGCACTACGCTTTGACTCTGACTGCCCACTCAAGCCCCATTAAGTTGTGGTTACGTGTACGCAATATGAACAAGATTGTGATTTTATTAGCGGATAACGGAACAATGAAGACCATGAAAAATGTATGTACATAAAAGACTGCTTGCTAAAATTTTCAAATTGGATATTGCACTTTGTTTTGCCCGGAACAATGAGGAACATAAAAATATTATGCAGATAAAAAACACATTCTAAATCCAATATTGCACTTTGTTGTGCCAGTTAAACCAATGGTTGTTGGTTTCGTTACCTATACATAGGTACTCATTACAGTATTTGTACTTATATACTGTCTCGCATCGTTTCAGCAACGCTTTGTCTTGAGCAGCTGGATTGTTTTTTTGGCAATAATTTAAATTTTGCTGCATACGACGCATCTATTATTAGAACTGGCGTTTTGCTGTGGGGTATCTAGTTCTGGCGACGCATATGATCTTGTTGGAATAAGAGTTGCTCTTTCTGCATTATTAGTGCTCTCAGATATTGATCCATCCACTTGCTTCGCCTAACATTTGTACAATCAGATATTTTGATCTGCAGAGCAGGCAGGTACTTATTTTGGTTTATATTCGAACAAGTACTTATGGGCGAATAAAACATTTTCCACGTGAAATTTTATATGACGATATTAACTTCCCTTCACTTCGCTATTACTGCACGCATTACTCGACGTAGGTACTTCAATCCATACAGGGTTAATATCATATCAAAACTCGGCGACCGATGTCCCGCTGAGAACGTCGTCGTGAAAGTTATCTTGCGCATTTTGCCACGCAATACGTTTCGAACGTACTTATCAACTTCTTCATGACGGTAGTCACGTGATCGGATTTTGCGTGGCTGCGTAATCAGTGCGTCATGGCCGCTTATCGAAGTTGTTCACCCGACACAATCATACACAATTAAATATTTAAATATAAAATTGGTTATATGGCAGCCCCAATAGTAATTCGAATATCAACAAAAAGTTTATAAAAAACTCTTTATGAACATGAAATATTGGCAGTATATTTTGTACCAAACTAAACAAAATTTCGAGCCAAAACTCACATACATGCAGAAAAATCACTGTTAGATTAGGGTCAATTTTATTAATTTTGACAAAATGTATTTCAAAATGGAAAATACATTCTGAATGCACGATAAAATTTCCTTTCGATTGAAATGTCACACAACGTGCTACCTATAATTGGTAAAAAGTTATAAGCGTGCCAAATAGCCAGTATTTAGACCTATTTTATTGTTCTACCAATACGGCGCCGCGAACCTTCAGGGTGAGCGAGTAACTTCGCTCAGAGCCGTCAGAGTTCAAAGAGTTAATTTGTAATTTCATGCATGAGTGAGCAAAGTCAGTTTTACTTTGTATCGTCATGCATGGGTACACATAGTCAGTTTAACTTTGTAAGGGCATGCATGGGTGAGCATAGTCAGTTTTACTTTGTAACGTCATGCATGGGTGAGCGTAGTCAGTTTTACTTCGTAAAATCATGCATGGGTGAGCGAATTTGTACTTTGTAGTTGGGTGGGCGTAGGAGCGTAGGATACATGGCTGAGCGTAGTCAGTTGTATTTCACAATTTCATGCATGGGTGATCGTTGTCAGTTTTACTTTGTAACAACATGCATGAGTGGGTGTAGTCAGTTTTGCTTTTGTAACATCGTGCATTGGTGAGCGTAGTCAGTTTTACTTTGGTAATGTCATGCATGGGTACACATAGTCAGTTTTACTTTGTAAGTGCATGCATGAGTCAGTTTTAATTTGTAATGTCTTGCATGAGTGATCGTAGTCAGTTTTACTTTGTAACGTCATGCATGAGTGAGCTTAGTCAGTTTAACTTTGTATCGTCATGCATGGTCGAGCATAGTCAGTTTTACTTTATAACTTCATGTCAGTTTTACTTCGTAAAATCATGCATGGGTGAGCGAATTTGTACTTTGTAGTTGGGTGGGCGTAGGAGCGTAGGATACATGGGTGAGCGTAGTCAGTTGTACTTCGTAACCGTTGTCAGTTTTACTTTGTAACATCATGCATGATCTGGTGTAGTCAGTTTTACTTTTGTATCGTCGTGCATTGGTGAGCGTAGTCAGTTTTACTTTTGTAATGTCATGCATGGGTACACATAGTCAGTTTTACTTTGTAAGACCATGCATGGGTGAGCATAGTCAGTTTTACTTTGTAACGTCATGCATGGGTGAGCGTAGTCAGTTTTACTTTGTAACGTCATGCATGGGTGAGCGTAGTTGGTTTTACTTTGTAACGTCATGCATGAGTGAGCGTAGTCAGTTTTACTTTGTATCGTCATGCATGGTCGAGCATAGTCAGTTTTACTTTATAACTTCATGTCAGTTTTACTTCGTAAATCATGCATGGGTGAGCGAACTTGTACTTTGTAGTTGGGTGGGCGTAGGAGCGTAGGATACATGGGTGAGCGTAGTCAGTTGTACTTCATAACTTCATGCCTGGGTGATCGTTGTCAGTTTTACTTTGTAACATCATGCATGAGTTGGTGTAGTTAGTTTTACTGTTGTAACGTCGTACATTGGTGAGCGTAGTCGATTTCCTTTTAACGTCATGCATGAGTGAGCGTAGTCAGTTTTACTTTGTATGTCATGCATGGTTGAGCATATTCAGTTTTACTTTGTAACTTCATTCATGCGTGAGCATAGTCAGTTTTACCTTGTAACGTAATGCATGGGTGAGCATAATCAGTTTTACTTTGTATCGTCACGCATGGGTGCGCGTAGTCAGTTTTACTTTGTAACGTAATGCATGGGTGAGCGAATTCAGTTGTTACTTTGTACTCTGTAACGCGCACTCTGTAACGCCATGCATGAATTAGTTTTAATTTGTAATGTCATGCATCAGTGAGCGTATTCAGTTTTACTTTGTAACGTCATGCATGAGTGAGCGTAGTCAGTTTTACTTTGTATCGTCATGCATGGTCGAGCATAGACAGTTTTACTTGATAACTTCATGCATGGGTGGGCATAGTCAGTTTTACTTTGTAAAATCATGCATGGGTGAGCGAATTTGTACTTTGTAGTTGGGTGGGCGTAGGAGCGTAGGATACATGGCTGAGCGAAGTCAGTTTTACTCCATAATTCCATACATGGGTGATCGTTGTAAGTTTTACTTTGTAACATCATGCATGAGTGTGTGTAGTCAGTTTTACTTTTGTAACTTCGTGCATTGGTGAGCGTAGTCAATTTTTTTTTTCTAATGTCATGCATGGGTACACATAGTCAGTTTTACTTTGTAAAGACATGCATGAGTCAGTTTTAATTTGTAATGTCATGCTTGAGTGATCGTAGTCAGTTTTACTTTGTAAGGTCATGCATCAGTGAGCGTAGTCAGTTTTACTTTGTATCGTCATGCATGGTCGAGCATAGTCAGTTTTACTTTATAACTTCATGTCAGTTTTACTTCGTAAAATCATGCATGGGTGAGCGAATTTGTACTTTGTAGTTGAGTGGGCGTAGGAGCGTAGGATACATGTGTGAGCGTAGTCAGTTGTACTTCGTAACTTCATGCCTGGGTGATCGTTGTCAGTTTTACTTTGTAACATCATGCATGAGTTGGTTTAGTCAGTTTTACTTTTCTAACGTCGTGCATTGGTGAGCGTAGTCAGTTTTACTTTTGTAATGTCATGCATGGGTACACATAGTCAGTTTTACTTTGTAAGGGCATGCATGGGTGAGCATAGTCAGTTTTACTTGGTAACGTCATGCATGGGTGAGCGTAGTCAGTTTTACTTTGTAACGTCATGCATGGGTGAGCGTAGTAGGTTCTACTTTTGTAACGTCATGCATGGGTGAGTTTGTAACTTCATGAATGGGTGAGTGTAGTCAGTTGTACTTTGTAACGTACATGGGTGAGTGTATTCAGTTGTACTTTGTAACTTCATGCATGGGTGAGCGTAGTCAATTGTACTTAGTAACTTCATGCATGGGTGAGCATTGTCAGTTATACTTTTGCTATGTCATGCATCGGAGAGTGAGCGTAGTAAGTTTTACTTTGTAACTTCATGCATGGATGAGCGTTGTCAGTTTTCTTTCGTAACGTCATGCATGGGTGAGCGTGGTCGGTTTTACTTTGTAACGTCATGCTTGAGTGAGCATACTCTGTTCTACTTTGTAACGTCATGCATGGGAGAGCGGGGTCAATTTTACTGTGTTACCTCATGCATGGGTGAGCGTAGTCTATTTCTTTTTAACGTCATGCATGAGTGAGCGTAGTAAGTTTTACTTTGTATGTCATGCATGGTTGAGCATATTCAGTTTCACTTTGTAACTTCATTCATGCGTGAGCATAGTCAGTTTTACTTTGTAACGTAATGCATGAGTGAGCATAATCAGTTTTACTTTGTATCGCCATGAATGGGTGAGCGTAGTTAGTTTTACTTTGTAACGTCATGCATGGATGAGCGTAGTTGGTTTTACTTTTGTAGCGTCATGCATGGGTAAGCATAGTCAAATTTGTAACTTCATGAATGGGTGAGTGTAGTCAGTTGTACTTTGTAACGTACATGGGTGAGCGTAGGAGCGTAGGGTACATAGGTGAGTGTAGTCAGTTATACTTTGTAACTTCATGCATGGGTGAGCCTTGTCAGTTTTACTTTTGGAACGTCATACATGGGTTAGCGTAGTCAGTTTTACTTTTGTAATGTCATGCATGGGTGGGTGAGTGAGCGTAGTGAGTTTTACTTTGTAACATCATGCATGGGTGAGCGTAGTCAATTGTACTTTGTAACAACGTAGATCGGTGAGCGTAGTTAGTTTTACTTTGTAACTTCATGCGTGGATGAGCGTTGTCAGTTTTACTTTTTAACATCATGCATGAGTGAGCATAATCAGTTTTACATTGTAACATCATGCATGAGTGAGTCTAGTCAGTTTTATTTTGTAACGTTATGCATGGGTGATCATATTCAGTTTTCTTTTGTAACGTCATGCATGGGTGAGCATAGTCGGTTCTACTTTGTAACGATATGCATGGGTGAGCATAGTCAGTTTCACTTTGTTAAATCATGCATGGGGGATAGTAGTCAATTTTTCTTTTTTAACGTCATGCATGGGTGAGCATAGTGAGTTTTACTTTGTAATGTCATCCATGGGTGAGCGTAGTCAGTTTTACTTTGTAATGTCATGCATGGGTGAGCATAGTCGGTTCTACTTTGTAATGTTATGCATGGTTGAGCATAGTCAGTTTCACTTTGTAACATCATACATGGGTGAGCATAGTCAGTTTCACTTTGTAACGTCATGCATGGGTGAGCGTAGTCAATCTTGTAACTTCATGCATGGGTAAGTGTAGTCAGTTGTACTTTGTAGCGTACATGAGTGAGCGTAGGATACATGGTTAAGCATAGTCAGTTGTACTTTGTAACTTCATGCATGGGTGAGGGTTCTCAGTTTTACTTTAAAACTTCATGCATGGGTGAGCATAGTCAGTTTTACTCTGTAACGTCATGCATGGGTGAGCATATTCAGTTTTATTTTGTAACGTCATGCATGAGTGAGCATAGTCAGTTTTACTTTGTAACATCATGCATGAATGAGCGTAGTCAGTTTTACTTTGTAACCTCATGCCTGAGTGAGCATACTCAATTTTACTTTGTACCATCATGCATGTGTGAGCGTAATCAGTTTTACTGTGTAACCTCAAGCATGGATGGGCGTAGTCAGTTTTACTCTGTAACGTCATGCATGAGTCAGTTTTAATTTGTAACGTAGTCAGGTGAGCGTAGTCAGTTTTACTTTTTCAACGTCATGCATGGGTGGGCGTAGTCAGTTGTACTTTGTAA
Organism: Styela clava; assembly: GCF_013122585.1. Lineage (NCBI taxonomy): Eukaryota > Metazoa > Chordata > Ascidiacea > Stolidobranchia > Styelidae > Styela > Styela clava. The sequence goes on from NW_024102753.1 coordinate 10,325, forward strand.
CGTACATGGGTGAGCGTAGGATACATGGGTTATTGTAGTCAGTTGTACTTTGTAACTTCATGCATAAGTGAGCGTTCTCAGTTTTACCTTGTAACTTCATGCATGGGTGAGCATAGTCAGTTTTACTTTGTAACGTCTTGCATGGGTAATCGTAGTCAGTTTTACTTTGTAACGTCATGCATGAGTGAGCGTAGTTAGTTTAATTTGTAACCTCATGCATGAGTGAGCATACTTAGTTTTACTTTGTAACGTCATGCATGGGTGAGCATACTCAGTTTTACTTTGTAACGTCATGCATGGGTGATCGTAGTCATCTTGTAACTCCATGCATGGGTAAGTGTAGTCAGTTGTACTTTGTAGCGTACATGAGTGAGCGTAGGATAGATACATGGTTAAGCATAGTCAGTTGTACTTTGTAACTTCATGCATGGGTGAGGGTTCTCAGTTTTACTTTAAAACTTCATGCATGGGTGAGCATGGTCAGTTTTACTCTGTAACGTCATGCATGGGTGAGCATATTCAGTTTTATTTTGTAACGTCATGCATGAGTGAGCATAGTCAGTTTTACTTTGTAACATCATGCATGAATGAGCGTAGTCAGTTTTACTTTGTAACCTCATGCCTGAGTGAGCATACTCAATTTTACTTTGTACCATCATGCATGTGTGAGCGTAATCAGTTTTACTGTGTAACCTCAAGCATGGATGGGCGTAGTCAGTTTTACTCTGTAACGTCATGCATGAGTCAGTTTTAATTTGTAACGTAGTCAGGTGAGCGTAGTCAGTTTTACTTTTTCAACGTCATGCATGGGTGGGCGTAGTCAGTTGTACTTTGTAACGTACATGGGTGAGCGTAGGATACATGGGTTATCGTAGTCAGTTGTACTTTGTAACTTCATGCATAAGTGAGCGTTCTCAGTTTTACCTTGTAACTTCATGCATGGGTGAGCATAGTCAGTTTTACTTTGTAACGTCTTGCATGGGTAATTGTAGTCAGTTTTACTTTGTAACGTCATGCATGAGTGAGCGTAGTAAGTTTAATTTGTAACGTCATGCATGAGTGAGCATACTTAGTTTTACTTTGTAACGTCATGCATGGGTGAGCATACTCAGTTTTACTTTGTAACGTCATGCATGGGTGATCGTAGTCAATTTTGCTGTGTAACGTCATGCATGGGTGAGCGTAGTCGATTTTACTTTGTAATGTCATGCATGAGTGAGCGTAGTCAGTTTTACTTTGTACGTCATGCATGGTAGTCAGTTTTACTTTGCATCAGTATGCACGAGTGAGCGTAGATACACCAAAAAAATTGCTGACTAGCATGACACAGTATATCAAGTTAAAAACCCCAACGGGGGAATTCGTTTTTGTGTTTGAACAGAATTAATAAAATAAAATTTGTATTTGACAAAAGAGTCGCGCTTTAGGAGAACCAATAAAATTTATATTTGACAATAGAGATAGTTCGATTATAAGCCACACTACAGACACTCCCATAGTTATATCTCATTCTGCATGTAAACTTGTTCATATGATCATTTCTATGGAGAATTTTCTTACTGGGATAACTCTGGCGACGATCTCGCTATTCAAACCAGAAATGTGATAATTTATACGAGTCAATCGTTAGTTTCACCACGCAGTTTTGTACTTATTTGTTGAGCTAGTACAACGACTAGCTAATACACAGAGTGCGACTTAGAATACAAGCGACTTAGTATGTCTGAGAAGGCTCTACAAGAAGCCGTATATATAGCTGTATATATAGTGTTGGTAAACACTTTGCACTATTAACTTCCTTTGATGTATACCCTGCAGATTTCTCGATTATTATTTATTGCAAACGATGAAATACTAGTCTACATGCACAAGTGTAATATAAACGAGTAAATGTGATGAATGAAATGACAAATTTGTGTGATGATAAAATTAAATGATTTCAGGATGGTAGAGATAGACGTGTTAATAATTCTTGCAATGTAGATTTCCAAATAAATTGATATAGTAAAGTTGAGGTTTGCTATAGGTTACGGCCAACCCAACAGGTAGGTTAATAATATACTTAATTCTAAAACATGCAAACAATAGCAACATGAAATTATGCATAATATACCAAACGCTATCATTCAACTTAAAGACAAGCAAACAAATCCGATCATTGCGGCAAGTAAATTAGCACTATTTAAGGTAAATTCCTAACACTAAAAGAATTGTAAACAGCCGACTGGCAATGATTAAAAATAATAAATAAACAAGAATGAGAGTAAAGTAAAGACCAATATGAGGTTTTGTTTACGCCGACATGCTTATTCCTGTCCACGAACAGATGATGAAATTGCTTTAAAAAGATAGTAAAGAATTTAACAAAGCGCAATGACCGATATCTCTTGAAATAAACCTGGTCAAATATACACAAAATAAAGCAAAGAAACTTTGTCTGTAACATGTTACGTCGAGATGTTGTTTAATTAATTTAAGTCTCTGCTTAAGATAGTTGTTTAACCCGATGTGAGGCATTCGAAGCTTGCACAAATTTTTAAAATTGAATGCCAGCTCAAGCCCCACAAACGGCGCTCCAGAATTGTGTGTACAAATATGGAGGTAAGTAATTTTGTTCGCCCACTTTACGGACGGTTTTATAGAACCGGTGCGAACCGGCTGAATCCCACTACTGGTAAGGGACATATTCACTTGGCCAACACAGGCAGTCCCCGATTTCGAAATATAACTAAAATAAGGAAAATCTGAATAACGTTATAGCTTAACCTAAACCAGTTCACATACTACGGGAATATATACCCTATATGAACTTATGGCAATGTGTAAAAAATATGAACCAGCTTGCAATTTTCTTTACAATTAGCAGAATAATAATGAACGTGAAAGACTTCTAAACGTTTTTCCACCCATGTTTGTTTTTCGCCTATACATAGGTATTTGTCACAACATTAAAACATTGTCTTGCATAGGTGAAGCAAGTATTTGCCTGAAGCAGCGGGCTTAAGATTTTTTGCAATCTTGTAATTTTAATGGCATACGACGCATCTGTTATTGAAGGGTTTGCTATCTAAGGGTTACCTAACGTTTGCTATCTGTGTCCAAATCGTGCGGTACTTTCAGTTGAATAATTTTTTGCTGGCATAGTTTCGGAAAAATCACACAGTTGCAGAATAATCGCAATGACGTTTGTATGTTAGATTGTATTATTTTTAGGGCAAGAGCAGTTGAATAATGAAACGTAATGAAGACTTGGATAATGCTGTCAGATAGGACTTAACATATATAGTCAAGTGGGGACAGCAAATTTGGACCACTGAACTGAAAATATATGGAACGATCTTCTCTCTCGTTTTGCGTTGTCTCGCCGCGGGATCATTTGATCGCCGCCATCTTGGCATTTATGCTTCCAAAGTTTCTTCGTGTTGCATATGGTTTTGGCCAGTTTTCGTCTATTTTAGTCTATTTATTTCGTCTATCCAGTGCGCCGCATATGGATGTATATGCGACAATTTGTGAGTATTCAAATACAATTGTATTCGAGTTGTATTTTTAGAGCCTGATGTGGATCTCGTTCTTGAAAAAATTTGGTTGCTCAGGCGATTGCACAATAGATACATCTGGAAACAATTGTTTTTGCCTGGTATCATGAAAATGCGATAACTTCCACGGGTAAGATTTCACCTAAGTCTTCAGTATAGGACGAAGAGAAGTTTAGTTGATACTGTCGTAGTCTGTGTACGAGGTTGGGGTTAGACCATAACTTTATTCCGAATTTTCTTATTTTAGTTCTATTACGAGTTCGGGTACTGTATGTGTTACCCAAGTGAATATACTCTACAGTTCCTTTACACGACTTGATGTAAAGTAGGCGAACAATATTAGTTATTCAGATTGGTACACACACTTCTGGAGCGCCCTTTAGGACTATTGATATGTATATCTCGGGTAGGCCACTACGGCGCCAGGCCACGCAAAATACTTACGGCGATAAAATATGGCCAAATATAGACAGTTGGGGAATCGATTCCGATAAGCCATCTTGGCTGATGTTCTGTGGTCGTTTTTGTTCGCTTTTGACTGATACGTTGGCCATATTATTAACCACGACTCACGCATATTCCTATAACTGCCAAAATTAAACCGTATGGTGGGCTGGGGTATATTAGCGTTTGATATATAATGAGAAACAAATCAACAACATGCATATATGCGAAAAAAAAATCTGCGCAAATAATTAATTTCGGTCAAATCCCATAAAAAATGCATTGCGCGCATCGGAAAAGTTGGAAGCTTATCGTCAAAACGAGAGAGGCTTCAAATGATCCCGCGAAAACAAGAGAGTAGCACACTCTATATTTATATATCTCTGTGATTTGAACCCATACATTTGCACCCGTAAACTGCACCCAAGACGTTTTACCCTCCATACGTTTGCACCCACCGACATTTGCATCTACGGACATTTGAACCTATCCATTTCCACCCATGGATTTTAGCACCCGCATATAGATTGAACCTGCGGACATTTGAACCCATGTGGGCTACATTTAAACCCGCGGACATTTGAACCCATGTACATTCGAACCCACGAACATTTGCACCCTGGACATTTGAACCCATGTACATTTGAACCCACTAACATTTGCACCCGCGTACATTTGAAACCGCGTACATTTGAACCCGCGCTAATTTGAACCCATCACGTACATTTGAAGCCGCGTACATTTGAACCCACGTACATTTGAACCCGAGTACATTTGAATTTTGAACCCACGTACATTTGCACCCATGTATATTTGAACCACGTATATTTTCACAAAATCCCATGTGGGTGATCTCCAAAACAGACGTTGACCTAGAAAGCGGTATTTCGTTGAGGAAATTTCTTGCAACCAGGGCTAATATGGAACAAATATGTTATTGCTGTTTATTTTCCAAAATTCACAGACTTATGAAATCTCAAATGAGGGGCTTACAAAAACTAGCTTTACAGTAATATTTTTACTGGCCAGCTCCTATAAATTTGCTCTGAAATTATCGTCCTGAAAGCGCCTACTATAGAATCACGGTCAGCATGAGATTTGGGAGCTCTGTGGCCACTTCATGTTTTTTTTGCTGGTATGTTTACAAAATTATAATATAAATACATGACCACGCTTTACTGTTGAAAATGAGTGTTGCATCAAACCAGGTTTTTTCATTTTTCTGAAACAAAGTTTTACGATATCACCATCAAAGTCATAATAAAAAAGACTGCATTTGAGCTATTGAGTGGAGATACCTCAGCTTGTCGGATTCAGTTCCATACGAAGAAACTTTAACTGATAACCTAACAGCAAGTTGTACATACTTTGATCTTTGGTGGGCCGTAACTCCTACATGAGCATTTGCCGCATTTAGTTTGTGGACTGCAATGTCTTTTTGTAGGCCATTCAGCAAACCCCACTCGGATGCTTGCATCGGAACATTCTTTGTAAGGCGTTGTTAAATCCTTCTACAACGTTTGTTGTTTTTGGGGCCGATGGGAACCTCGGTAATGGGAACAAAGGCCAGAGCAGCCAAACTTTTAATTTTCAGATTAAAAGAGGGTAGACATTCAAACTTCTCTTTTAATCCGATAGAACCTACTTTTTGGATTATAGCTTGTGACAGGTGAAATTAACATCTATTAATTTCGGCCCGCGGAAATTGTGTATTGATAGCTGTTATTTTAAAATTAACAATGATTTTGGTGGGGTTAGCATTTGGGAAAATGATTTTCAACACTTCCAACATCTGAACGTATGTCGCTTGTCACGTAATAGGAAATATACGCAGGGAGGATATGATACCCCAACTTTACAGTGAATTGTATACAAGTTTATACAACTGGAAAAAAATATTGGGCACCAAATCAAATGTACCGTCGCCAAAATATGTGTCATAATCTTGATGTGCAAGTAGTAATCGATCTTCAATGGCAATTATCCGATGACGATCCTCCGGGTCAGTGTAATGCAAAATGATATCTAAATATTTGCTCGGAATATTAAAGCTAGCACTTGTAGGATTCGTATGAGAACAATTTTTCTGTCGACTTGCTTGGCAAGCGCAATAGTACATCTGTTGATTCTTATTCAATACTTCACCTAAAATATATCTTGTCGATGTATTTTATGGTGTTGATGCTGCTTCTTTTAATGTTGCACGAATGATCCCAACTTCTGTCTTAATGCTGTCGTCAGAATGCCTGTGATATCCTAGTTCTTTTATTACATTCGTAATTCACCGATTCACAGTCGATTTACATCGAAATTTCCCAAGTTGACGGCAGCACCAATAAATAGCATCTAAAACCCGATCATTTCACTTAAATATTCGTGGCCTTTGTAAATTAGTAAGTCGTTACCTCTTGCGGTCTTGGAAAATGTAGGCGCCATGTTTCCAACTTATTTTCGTAATGGATTTGTCATATTCGCAGCGGCAACGTCCTAAAGAAACAGTTTGGAATTGTCAGCGAGGAAAAAGGGGCATTGATGCGAGGAAAAACTTTGCGCGGGATCGAACTAACACACCAATTAAAATCCTTGCTCGATTGGCGCCGCGCTCTTAAGAGTTGTCGACTATTCAAAGCACAAATCCAACTCCTAATTTTGGCTCGCATTTCACCGTGGAACATTTTGTCGATGGATTCTTATGATATCGACAATTGCGACGACAATGACATCGGGACGGAGGTAGGTAATATAAATTTACACGACCAGAAAATGGTTTTAATAAAGCATTCGAGTATATAAGAGAATTTCATGGTTATAATGATTGTTTTCGCAACGTATACATTGGGAGAAAGAATCCTAAGTGTACCTACCAACCCTATAATAGCGTGGAAAAATAAGGGTCTATATATATGTAAATACGCTAATATCCGTAAATGCAAATGCCCATGGGTATAGGTGTCCATGGGTGCAAATCAAGCCAGTTAAGTGAGTAGAATACTTTACCTTTTACAGTATCCTAGCGTACGGTATCAAAAAAACTTCCGACATTCGCGTAGCATAATTTTGCGAAATCAAAACGCAAGACTACCGTCACGCTTGACGGATTCAAAACCATTTACCCTCGAATAAACATATCTTACAACGAAATTTTGAGTTGAATATCAGATCTCATAAAATTTATAGAAAACTTAAGAGTAAATGAACGAATAGCCTTCTAGTGACAACAACAATCTTTAACACTGGAAACTTTGAAGTAATTGGTCCAGTAGTTAAAGGAAAGAATTCAGTTCACAACAGGAAGAAGAAAAGTAATACTAACAACATGATCAATGACAACATAATATCAAAATGATATTTTTGTACATTTCGTGTTCAAAAATGTATGCCATGCAAAATATCGTTACTGACAGTGACAGGTCCCCATTGCTAGCCTGTGTAAACAAAGCGAATTAACAAACGTCACGCTTGACGGCCGATATTCAATACAATGGCCTGTTTTATTAGTTCCGTAACGAGCTTGTATTCTCATTGTTGGGCTATCGGTTGGAGTCGTTTCGCGTCAGCAAGTACTTGTTCTACTATTCTATGCTTTTGCGCTCGTGGATCAGTATGCAATAGATTAGAAAGATGTTGTAGCAAGAGTGAAGACGGCTATAATGAAGTGACCTAAAATGGTAGAATATTAGTTCAATTTACGAATTTGATTAATTTTATATGATGCATTTTTAACTTAGTCAAATTTTGCGTTTCTATTCGCGATTTGGTGTTCATCGTACGACTGGAATACTCATGCAAACGATTCAAATCAATTAAAATCACAGACGGTCAGAATTCGCAGGGGATATATAACATAATATATAGGAGCTCTTACTTTTTTTCTTGATACGCCCCTTAAGGTTGTGTGTAATCTTGACTACCGCTACTGCAGACAATTTATTACTTATCGATCTTAAGATCGGTAAGTATATTGATAGGTATTTGTATGTATGTCTGTCTGTCTGTGTGTGTGTGTGTGTGTCTGTTAGATGAACGCGATATCTCACGAACGCGTGGTTGAATCTGCTCCAAATTTTGCATGTGCATGCACCTTACCTCGGACCAGACGCCTATCGATTTTGGGTTAATTATGTCGTATAATTAGCGAGTTATTAACTAATTACCGATCTAAGATCGATAAGTCTTCGGTCTCCGACCGATATTATCGTTTATTATATTCAATTAATAATAATACCATTTTGTACGATTATTGCAAAAATGCTAGCAAGGCAATTTGGGAATGATAAAATTTTGGACAAACAATGCGTTCAAATATGACATAAAAACAATGAGTGTTGATCAAATGTTTTACTCCAGGCAGGTAAAATTTTTTGAATTTGGATGGCGATTCACCAGATGACGCTTCTATGATGAGAACCTTTACTTATTTTTGCCGTTTATTTTCAGGTTTTTTATACTGATAGTCATACCTAAGTTGTTATAATTTTATCTGCTTATGACATATTTTCACTTAGAATATATTTGGTAAAAAATGTCGACTAAAATATCAGATCCAGACGATGAGATCATATCTGGAAAAGAATCTCAATTGGCACAATGTCTACGATCTCTGTGCACGTTCGTAGGAGAAGAAACTGAAGAATCCCTACTTGAATCAGGTGACGTGTTAATGGAAATGGGAAAACTGTATCTCACGAAAGCAAAAGGGACTGGCGGCATGCTTCAAAAGTTAAGTTTCATTCGATCTAGCGCATTGCTGCACGGTGCAAAATCGCGATTTCAACAGAAAAAGGATCACAAACGTTGTCTTGATTTAGATAAATTACTTCGAGAATTTTCAGTTATACTCTTCAAAGAGATCGGCGTAGAAAACCCATCTCTTTATCTAAATGAGGTTTCGGATCACCTTTCAAAAGATTTATGGTACATCAGAAGAGAAATAAATTCAAAACTAGAAAACGTGACAAGAATTGAGACAAAGTTTGCAGGTGATTCATCATTTGACAGTGATGTGCCTTTGGAAGAAGTTGAGATATTGAACGAAATGTGTTGTTTGATGGAAAATGGCACCTTGGAATCAACTTCAGATTCGATATACGGCTGTGAGTTGTACCCGGGAGAATCACAAAAGATCGATGACATGTCACGTATTATGAAAGAGAGCACTGCCAAATTTACAAACTTAATGGTTGTTATTGCTAAATGGTGTGAAGAAATACTAGGTCCCGTTCCATGCAAATATGCTCTATTAGGTCTTGGTTCACTTCCTAGAGAAGAAGTGACACTGTTTTCTGATTTCGAACATGTCATCGCCCTCGAAAATCAAGCAAAAAATAATGACAAGTTCGACGAAATAAAGGAGTACTTCCGTTGGTACGCTGTTGTTTTTCAAATCATCATTATAGGTATGGGAGAAACATTCATCAGAAGCGTGGGAGTGAACAGTATCAACAATCTTTATTCTTCAGATAAGTCAGAGAACTGGTATTTTGATAGTTTTACACCTTGCGGTATAGCTTTCGACGGCATGGTTCCGCATTCATGCAACAATCCACTTGGAAGACCCCAAACTTCGCAGCTAAAAAAGAGCAAAGTTGAACTGATACAGACTTCAAACGACATGGCAAAATATTTATCATCAGCCGAACATTTAAAAAACGGGTACTACCTGGCGGATATCTTGGTTCGCACTTGTTTGGTACATGGAAACAAAGAAGTACACGATGAATTTTTGAACGAATCAAGAAAGATTCTTGAATTGGAATATTTTAATGTTACCAGAAAACAAGTGGAAGAAATTAAAAGTAATGCAAATCCTTTTGTTCCCGGGCAGGTGATATTTCATTCAACATCTTCAATTGATTACAAGAGAGCTTTATATAGACCGGTTACTGCTCTAATAGCATACCTAGCTAGAATTTCGGGCATCACCGTGTGCTCAAGCTTCGATATTATTTCCGAATTACTCAAGAAAGGTACTATTACAGCCGGCGTGGCGCATTTTCTCAACTACGCTGTTGCCGTAGCGTGCGAAATTCGGATGAAAGCTTACGCAGTCATTGGACACCAGAGACACGGCCTCACTGTCAAAGATGTGATTGAATTGGTGGGAGAGAGAAGCGCGGTTGACTGTTTCTTACATCTGGGAATACTGCGTCGATTGGCAATTGGGCAGGTCCTGCATTGGAAAGAAGGCATGGCTCCTATATTATTGGGGAGCTGAATTTGATATATATGAAAGCATTCACACTTTACACTTTTGGACATTTCACGCAGGCTTTTCACTGGGCTCGGCGAGGTCTTGAGCACGGTGAAATAAATAGAGAGTTTTATGGTTCGCTTGAAGATTCCAACCACTTTTCGTTTTGTCTGATTCAGGGATATTGTCTCATGGAACTAGGAACGCTCGTTGAAAATAATTTCACCATAAAAACTACATTTTATGAAAGTGCAGCGAAAAAATTCATTGAGTACCGTGGCATGAAAAATTGTCCGAAGCATCTTGCGAGTATGTGTTATTATAACCAAAGCAACGCACTGATTAAATTGGGCAAATATGATCAAATTTCAACATTGCTTCTGGAATGGAAAGAGTTGTTAATGTCGAACGAAAGTTTGGCAATTAAAGATTATCATCTTGGTATGATCAGTGAAATAGAGGTGCAACTCAATACTTTAATCAAGAACGTAAAATCGAATATGCAGCTTATTACCAAAGTGAAAAAACCAAGTGAAGTCGACTTTTGTTCTTGCATATATTTATTGGTTCAAGAAATGAAAGCGAGTGTTACAAAGAACGAATTTGAAAAAGCTAAAACAACTGGAGCCTATATTGTCAATTACATCAATGAAAGACCCAGTGAAGGCAGAAAATATTCACATACTATATTCAAACTCTTGACACATGTTTGCAAAATACAGTTTACAAATGATTGGTTTGAAGACATTCTTGAAACTATCAAACTCTGTAGAAGTATTGCGTGTCTTGGTGCAGATGTTGCCGGTGACTTCGATCTCGAAAGAATAGAAATAAAGGCGTTGTTTAATTTGGAAAAACATCAGGAATGCTTCCTAAAAATTAATTCTTTAGAATCAGAAAAGACAAAAGACAGTTTGGAATACCTTTCTCTTTTTTGTCAAGCAGAGATGGAATCGGTGCTGCATAAAAAAATTCCGCTTCTTCAAAAGACATGGCAAGCCTGCAAGCAAAGAGACACTGGTATATCTGCTGATGGTGTAATATGGTCTCGTACAATGGGTGGTCTACTTTACTGCTCCCAGGTAGCAATTCAAGCTTCTAAGCTTTTCAGCTCTGTTTGCTATTTTTACACGCAAACACCGGCTCACATCAAGACGGCTACAAAGAGTCTCAACCATCGAACATATACATTTTTATTGAGAATTTTATATTTTATTGAAAGCTGCATACAAGATCGAAATTATCTTAAAAGTCAGCCGTATCTCACTACAAGTTTGGAAGTTTTTCACGATAATCTTCTACACCCATTGTACTTTCTGTTCTATCAAAAGTTACGTAGATTCGAATGCGTGAAGAACGATGATAAAGTAGTGATTCTACTAAATATTCTAAAAAAAAGTTTTGTGAGCAAGTATTCACACAACAGCCAAAGACAAGGCTTGTTACTTTATAACCACGCGGTATCACTCTTTTCGAAATTGAATCTTTCATCTGCCGCACAAATGTTTTGGACTGTTTTAAACCAAAGTTACCAGAGAAACAATACAGTGGTTCGATTGGCAACGGAGCTACTTCTAGTAATTGTTTTGAACTCAAACACCCAAACTGATGACGTAGCTCTAATTACTGACCGGTTCTTCTATTACAGACGTCGGTAAATGTGATATATATGATGAAACATTGACCGTTGAAGGCAAAGAGTTTCAATATTCGATTATAATCCGTTTACAACATCTCAGTGATAACTGTCTTCAAGAAAGAATAAAATGCTGATCATTGATACAAAACCTCTAAAACTGAATTTCGATGACACATCCTCCATTTAGGCCCATTCCAATAACGACACAGTTACCTACTTCAATAATCAGAATGGGTTCTATTTTAGATCTAATACTGACTTGCTGTTACCTAATGTGTGATCCGAAAACTTGTGTGTTGTACAGGACCCATGATTTAGAATGGTTGGTTGGTCTTATTGAAAACAAACGTATTTGTTTATATTTTTGAATTTGCTGTTAAAACTGAACTAATTATGTGTAAATCATATCAGACATTGTTCGTCGTTACAAATTTGAGAATGGCGAATGCCAAATTACAGTTCTGAACTAAATGTCTTCTATTTGTGATTAAGCATTCCAGCGTTGTATTCTCATGAAACATTCAAATATGCCGTGCGTCGAGCAAGGCGAATATTTGATTACTGGCTTACTGCTTATGGGTATACACTTATTTGACATCTTTCATATGTGTATACACACCCCAGTTTTCTCTGCGTTACTTCTCTCATTAAAAAATTGTCTGTTCGAATTTTTTCTCATTATATAATCAAGTGCTTGTGATTTTAATTATAAGTAATCAAATTTTAATTTACCACAAAAATTGGTTTCAGATGTAACCTTTTAACCATTTAGATGACTGGAACAGATGGGCCTAAACAGTAGCAGAAATTCCCATGTCTGGCAAAGAACAAAATCAGATTTTGTATACGACTACAAGATTTCTTCTGAGTAATTATTATGGATTACATTGTAGAACCGTGCGGAAAGTGGTAACATATTTAATTGATTGTGTCATTACATTTCCTTCAATTAACGGCTGGACCATGTCGCCATTCGTATAGCCTCTCTTTTCTGCCAATCATCTGCGCAATGACAGCAAAAATATTTGTGAAGCAAGGTGTCAATTAAATATTCACATCGCGTTGTCAATTTCACTATTACCTTAAAAGTGATATTTTTTCGAGACCGAACACAAGCGTTTTGGGAAGTTTACATTTCATATTGACAAGCATGGCGTTGTGTCGTTATCTGCATGTTGCAGTTATTTATAACAATATGTGACGCTAGTATGCACGCCTCGATTCTTTCAAAACTAACAGGTAAAATGTACGGAAATGAAATTTGGAAATTTATATTTCATTACCCAAACTAAGTAATATAGAATATTGTGCATTCCAAAAAGTAACTCAAATATCATTCAAAACTAGGTACAAACGTTAAAAAAAAAACTGTGCTAAAATGCTACGTAATGTCGAAAGCACTTTTTCCTCAGTTTCGGCTGTTCTATTTTTACTAATCTCATTTCATCAAAGGTAAGTTAAATTAAAGATAGAGAAAAATTGTAAATTAGGTTTCGGAACGTGCGTGATTATTAATACGGATTAAAAAATTAAGTACAGTTTCTCAGGAAATATTGGTATTAATCTAGACATTTTTAATTTATATATATATTAATTGTCGTGACGAAACACAGAAAAAGTTTGAGATCGTACCGAAAATGACGATCGAAATAGTTGCTTTAGGCAATGCTATAGCTTGTATTTAAACCAGCTTCAAATTTAACTATAACTCATATTATCAAGTATAAAACTTGAGCTTTGTCGTACGCATAAAATGGCGTTTGGGTGGAAAAGTTTGTTACTGCTTTTCGCCTTGACTATACTGGCGAAGTCTTCGCATGGAATATCATGTGAGTATGCTTTTTCTATATTGTTTCATGGTAAATAAAATAGAAATTCTTCCAAATAATTTCTTTTTTAAGCAACTTCGTTATTTTTTATATAAAAAAATTGTATACGTTTTAAAATTTTACATAGATAAAGTTAAGAATGAAAAATTGAAATATTCCAAATAAAATCATTTTATTCTAAATAGTGTGCTAATTATTCGCATTAATTTACAGATACTTTCATTCGAAACAGTGAATTTAACATTAAATGAGAACTTGTAACATTACGTTTCATATAAGAAATGTGATCAACGAAATAAACAAACTACCAGTACGATAGAATATCTTTCCCACGAGGCCAGCATAAAAAAAAATATTTAGAAAACTACAATTCAGTTTCAAGCAGTAAAAATTTTATTAGTTTAAAAAAAACTCAACTATTCTTATTATAAGCGTTGAAATTAGAGGGAAATATTTGAAAAATATGAGTTTGGCTTATACGATTGACAAACAGGATGCAATTTGCGAAACAATTAAACTAAAATGTAGCAAAATAAACAGCTTACGAGATACACTGTTAAATGCTTTTCGTTTGTGTGACCTCTTATTTTTTCGTCTGCGATGCTTTATAACCCACTTAAGTTTTTTCTGCTTTCAAATGACAATTAAACCAGAACACTTTTTCAGTATTGCAATTAATTTTGCATACACATTCTGGAATCCTTATTAATTACGAATTGAATCTCGCGTTCGAAGATTCTGTTCTAGCGGTCGTGGTTTTTCTATATTAAACTATTCTATTCTTCTCTAAAGGCAATTTAATTAAAAAAAATTTGTTAATTTTTGTTCCAATGCTTTTATAACTTGTTTTTCAGCCTATTGTGACCCAAATCTAAACTGCCTTGTAAACGAATGCGTTAGTGCAACTTGTCCTATTGTACCTGGCGCAAGATGCATTTCATTTTGCAATGGTTGCATTGCACGTTTCTTCTTCAACGGAAAAGACGTCACCAAGAATTGTAAAATTGATAAACGGTGTGGAAGTTCAGAAGAAAGCTTATCACGAAGTAAACGATTCGCTTGTGGTAGGCCATGTAGTCGCTACGGTAGTTGCCCTTCGGGTCTGATATGCTGTCCGTCTGGTGGATGTGGACTGATGTGTAGAAAACCACCAATAGGTAAACATATGCAGAACTTTTGTTGTAAGCGACATATTATATTGTTTGTAATGAAACAGGAATCGAAAAAATTACAAATTTGAAATAATACTCGATATCTTTGATATCAATTTCATTACTCAATTCAGATATTATAGCAATTCAAGCTGTATCACAGTTTAGTATGGCGCGTTTAAAGTCTATACGGCCTCAAGTGGTTTGTCTTGGCGCTTTTAATTTTATTAACACGAGAGAATGAACAAAATATATTGTTCACGAATTAACTAACATATTATGTTCATTTTGTCAGTTACTGATCCAAAGTGTCCTGCACGGAGAGGAAAGCGCAGAAGAAAGAGATCTATCTGTGAGGTGGACTGTTACTCAAACAAAGACTGCCAATTCTATGAAATGTGCTGCAATGGTCCTCTATGTGGGACATCTTGCCATCCTCGCTTGCCTTATTATGGTTACAAACGTTAATATATATCATAATATAAAAAGAACAAATATATATTACGTGTTTTATTTGACAGATGTCGTATATCAGAGTACTTTATGTTACTTCGGCTGTGTTTTCAGCAATATATTCAAGAGAAGTAGAATACATGGCCACGGCTCCACCCATACTTATATGAACTCTTTCACCAGACTCTGATTATGGCAATAAACATAATTTTTCTAGAAGAAAACCGATCAACTTAATTTCAAGATCTCTTTAAACCCCAAAAATAGTGTCATTCTCTACAATATACGCCATATGCGTCTGCTCAGATATAGCTCTAGAGCAGGGGTGGGCTGGCACGCGAGCCCATCTATTAGGCACGCGAGCGAGGCCTCGGAAACGAGATCATTCTCCTTCAGATAAAAACTTTCAAGACTTTGAATTGTATGATGAAACTCGGTGTTTGTTCATTCATTATCGTTACAATCCGTTATTTATTTAAACACTTTTTGTTCTTCTATGACATATGGATAAAAAGAAATATATTTTGAGTGTTTGTCGAGAAGAGCGCATTCATTTGGCTACATTCTTACGTAATATAATTCGTCTGTGCCATTCTTTTTCTTCATTTCTGCTTGATTTATAAACTTGTACAACTAATGATGGTTAGAGTTACTTGCCTACTTACTGTCATAAATTGACCTCGAAAGAAATATAAGCTATTAGGGAAGGGAATACAAGAGCAAAGTGTTGAAAACGAACTATTGCCTGATTTGGATGCCATTCCCGAAATTTTTCCGTGTCCAAAAACTTTGCAACTGCATTACTCTCCATGTTCTCATCTACACATGCTTCTGAATCTCTGTTTTCAGTTATGAACTTTTTTAAGTTTCGTACTAGGAGGAGCCTGAGGGATAAAACCAGTAATTTGTGTATTTCTCCAAAAGTAAAAACAAAAAACAAAATGTAAACCCAATTTAAAATCTCTATCAGCGGTAATGTAGCAGTAGAAATCTCACCGATATAGAATATGGAAAGTAATGAAATCTAATTGTCGGACTGATATTTTTCCGATTAGAGAATCTGTCTATACATGCATAAAAGGTTTATTATTGTGTGGTTTGCTTTAAATTAGCAAAGCATTGTTTTTAATTTTGGTCGGCACGCGGAAGAATTTTGTCTATGTTGGCACGCGAGCCGAAAAAGGTTACCCACCCTGCTCTTTAGTTTGCCGGCAAGAGGATTTGGAAACGTAATTATTGATTATAGCTTTCCAATACTCGTTATTAGATGTAGTGTTTAGTCTACGGAAAAATAAAATTAAAGAGCATTAAAAAGCAACCAAACAATATGGCTGTTTAGTTTGTAACAAACGTAATTGTCGTACTATTTCTGTTTCTTGGGAATATCAGAAATTGAAAAACATATTTTTCTTCGTCTACTCTATCTTTACGACAGCTATTCTTTCTGCCTTGTGGAAATGTTATTATGAGTAAACTAGGTCCGTCCGTCATCCACGAGTCAGATGGGCTGTCAACTAACTATAAATCGGAGCACAAACGTATTTATAGTGTTATTTTGATTGGTAGATTTCAAACCAGCATGAACAAACGATACATGCACAAGCAAGTAAAAACAACTCTTCTGAATAAACCCTATCTGGTAATGAAACTAGGGCGAACGGGGAATTTCCTCGTAAAGGAAAGCATATGCTAACGAAATTACATTGAAATCAATTTTGTGCCTGGTATTGTGGCCCCTCCAACTGCTCTGTGGCTGCCTTGGGGGGCCATGAGCCCACGGGTGGGAACCACTGTACTAGAAGATCCGTATAACTTCAACAGTGATCATTGCCCGTCCATCTATCTTGCTGCGAACCACTGACCCGCGGGGCAAAAGCGACTTGTGATTTTCCGACGATCTGTTTAGTCACGTAGTATTACTGGAAACGTACTAATATTTAGTAATCCATTTTTCAGTGAAAGTTGCGGAAATATCAGCTATTTATTCCTCAAGATCAATTCAAAGAGATTACAAACTAATCGAGGAAGGCAGTAACCTTTCGATAACGTAATAAATATAACACAGATACGTGCAGGCAAAAACATGGTAAAACTATGACCCGCATATATATATATATATATGTATATATATATATTTTCACTCACAAAGTCGGCCACTATTTCCATAAGATTACTCGGTCAATGATTACTCATTTAATACTAAAAATATTTCAACATCATTTTAAAGTGATATTTTGTATTTCATGTGAAAAATCTCTTTTGTCCCAACAGTGAACGTAAAATTCGATATTCCGCAGTCGTAAATGCAGTATGGCAGTAAAATAGATTTTTATATCCACGTAAAAAAAAATTAGGCAAGATATTACGCAAGTGCATTAGGTACAAAAACGAGCTAATAAGCTCAAATATGTAATAAAACTTGAGTGTTGCCCTAAATTTTGAATCTTTGAAATAAGAGAACAATTTATTGCGCCACGTTTGTCTGCCTCCATCAGGCTTGCCCTTCGGTGTTTTTACTGCAAACTATAAATTGAGTACGGTACCGATGTGCGAACATCTTATCCGTCTATTTGAGTACTGCTCCTTTGTTATCCACCATTGATTACGCCAATAATTGTGAAGCGGTGACCAAGAGATCCAACATCTGTTGATTTCCACAGCCCTTAAGCGACCCTAATTTCAGCATTCAAAATAGCCGTCAGAATTGGCAACCCAAACATTGAATCGAAATGGGAAAGCACTGTCATTGATGTAATGCCCTCACAAGTTAAGCTGCTGTTTCCAGAAGTTGTTTAATTTTGGTGCACAACTGAAAATGTTTAGGTAATCATAGATTATTGCGAAATATTGGTGAGAATTTCGAAATTATCAGCCTGTAAGTTACTTAACGCTGTTTTACCACGAAGTGAAAATATACCCGTATTTTGGTAACTACCCAAATCGATTTTAACAGTAAACAGAATTTGCAAAGTCATGATCACCACGTAGTGAAAACAGGAAACGAAAATATACGACATCGTGATACACGATTTTTGAAGGCAAGTTTTATTCGCTAATTATTTTGGATTCAAAAAAGACGGGAAAAGTCTGTAACTCATTAATTAGAACATAAGTGAAATTACAATCGTGTGGAGGGTAATCTATTTCAGACATTTATGAATAAAACTAAAAAATTCATAACAATAAATTATATTTGATCTGCCGAGATTTAATGACGTATTGTCACGAGCAAATGTTTTTACCTGGGAGTTTCGAGAAGAACAAGTCACGAACTATTAGTTGAAAAATTCCCGTAGTTTGTACGTAGTGTTTTGTTGAACCTAGCATACAACAATATTTATAAAACACGTCATCTCACTATTGTGATGTAATAAATGATGACTCAAGATCGATTGTTGCAATCTATCCATAGGTCTACTCTAATGAAATCAAAAATTGATGACATCATGACACATAATCCCCACAGTCAGTGGTGGGATTCAAATTTTTTGTCAGGCTGTTCCATCACAAAAGTCATATTTTTCGGCCGGTCCTGTTACATGTTTTTTTAGTAATGCTAACCGGTTCGCTGATCTCATAGAATTCCGTGAGACGGTTCTATAGAACCGGTGCGAACCGGCTGAATCTCACCACAGCCCACAGTACCTACCGATAGTTGATAACATAACCTATACAGATATACCTCGCCAACATTCATGACTAGATAGCATAGCAGGTATTAGCTTTATCTGAACTACCGTATAATATGAACTTGATAGAGGGTTACTTTGTGTTATTTCAAGATATATTATATGTGAATTTATATTAAAAACAATCTCACTTGATCAGCATTTGGTCATTAAAGCCTCAGTAGAAACTTTTTTTCATCTTTCAAAAATACTGCCAAACGCAGGTGAGATGACTGATGTTTGTTTAGTTTTCAAACCGAAAGCCACTTGTCGATATCTGTGCCGCTAACCGCAGGCGACTTTGCAACGCTGTTACAAGTTCATGATTATTACCTAATACAAAAATAATATTCGCGAAAAACAACATTACCAGACAGTTGTGCAACCAATGAAATTAATCCCGTAAGATAGTACTTAAGAAACACGTTCATTCAGTTATTATTTATTATTCAGACGACATCTGACGTGAAACAACCGATCATCAAAATGAAGCTGCGCATCGTGACGAACTTGCTGTTTGTGGCGTTCACTGTTGCAAATGCTAATTATTGTGAGTAAATTTTTCTTCTATTTTATTGAAACTGTTATTGAATTAAGTAATATATTAATCACAATGTAATAGATCGATTTATAAGATTTTGAATCTAATAGTCAATCTTTTGATAGCAAACTTAACCAATTTAGGGCCACGATAAGACTTTTAATTGAAAAGTTGGATTTATGTATTATGTAAAATGTTCGGTCTAACATTGTTACGATTTGCACTTGTACATGACGCAGAGACACACCAGCAAAACAAAACCAAGCCAGTTGAAATAATCCAGACTAGAGAGAACATAAATTTTGTGCAAAGCGTAATAGATCGCTGACTTTAGAGAGTACAACCATACACAAATTGGAGTTCAAGTATTAAATGAGTTTTCTTCATTTTCGTAATTCAAGTAATTATGAAATTTATGGGTTCGGTTTTTTGATTCCCCTGTACATCCAAAGAATATCCTATACAACTTTGTCACAAGACGCATTACAATATTGCAACGCGGACAGTAGTCACCATGTTAAACTCTGACCACACAAAGTATTCTCAAAATCCAAGAATAAATATATGATACGTAGGATAATTTTGGAACAATAAAATATGCCCTCAATTAAACACCGTAACCATCACACAAACAACTAATTTGTACAATATTTGGCGATATATTATGGTAATCGATCTCATTCACTATTTAGATGTACCTAACATACCGCGACCTCGTTGTCCTCCACTGCCGCCGGATACGGTCGGTATTTGCGTAGATCTCTGTACCGATTACTCCTGTCCAGGGGATCAGTTATGTTGTTCCAACGGATGCGGTCGCGTTTGCAAAGATGCTTACTGTAAGTTTTTATTTTGAACAACTTCATGAGAGTCTATAAAGATTCATATTCTGCTTTAACACCTTTAATGTGTATACATATTTAATTCCATCATGTTCTATCTACCTCAATATTTGTTTTTTGTCGATTTCTATCTAAAAGTGCATTTGTGATAGGATTTAAAATAGTTTTGATCTTTCACAAAGATGATGGATGTCCAGGTGGGTTACAACTAGCTTGCAAACCGCCAGCGTGTGATGTAACTACTTGTCCCAGACAAATTGAAGCAACATGCAGACCAACTTGCTTCGGATGTATACCTCATTTCTTCGACCAATTCAACAATGAAGTCACAGAAAAATGTGAGTAGAATGGTGCCGAGTTGTTTTCACACAGAGAAATGGACAAATCCAAACACTAAATAAAAAATGTAGCCTACTGCTAATGCCTCACATTTGCATTCTGCAAGAAGTTCAGTACCGAATAATTTCGCCATAAATTTTTTGTTTTAAATGTATTGGACAAAAATTTTATCCGATACGAACGGTAATAATTAAATTGAATCTTATCAAATATATATACATACCCATTGCTGACTATATGAATTATTGTAAAATTTATATACAATACTCTTGGGAGTTTATGTTTACATTAACTTTTTCATCAACATGTAATTATACAAAATATTTTTGAATTTGTTGCTTAAGGCGGATGTCTCAACGGCGAACAACCTGTACAATGCTTTGATAATCCTTGTCGACAGAAAAAATGCCGTAGGCATCCCAAAGCAGTTTGTCGTACAAATACGTGTGGAACATGTGAGGCTATTTTCTACGATCGTTTTGGAAACGAAGTCAATTGTGAACCAGGTAAATTTTTTTACTAAAAAATACCATACTGACTCAGTGGTTTTTCGTTTATTATTTATCGTCGTTGACTATCTCCCTCCCCTCTTGTCTCTTTCTTGCTAATTCAGTTCATTTATTTCTTCATCTCACATCATACCTAAATACCTTCACTTATTTTATTACTATATATATGATATTAGCTTCATCTTGCAATTATGGTTTTACATGTGATATGCAACGCTCTTACACTTAGTCTATATACAATATGATATATTTCCCCAAGAGCTGCAGATTTATTCCAGTCCTATTTTTCTCGCGAGAATGGCTATAGATTCATACATAGGCCTACGTATTTCAGTGTTATATTCTGTCACTACATTTATCTTTATATTAGTATGCAAGCAAGAAAAAGATCCAGGACCGTGCGAAGCCCTTATTCCAAGATATTATTACAACACCGAATCTAGAAGATGCGAACGGTTCATCTATGGCGGTTGCCAAGGAAACGAAAATAATTTCAAAACTTTGAAAAAATGTCAAAGGACTTGTGGTCACGATAGTGAGTACAGTGTAATATATTGTTGTATAAAAATACCAAAATGAATTAGAATTATTTCGAGAAGTTTCAATTCTGATAAAGATGCTTTGGTCTAGTTGTTCAGCAGAAGATGAGACGGCCCTTTCGTACGAAGCCCTCGCCACTAATGCAGAGATGTGAGATTGGAGAAAAACACCCCTGCCACGTTTTAAAATACCAAATTTGTAATTGTTCAGTTAAAGTTAGGATTAGGATTAGAAATTATTTGAAAATATGGATTTCCACCGCAATCTGCTTTACTTACCCAGATAATTACTAACATTCATATTTTAATCGTTGCCGGTGGTGTTTTTAGCAGGAGCTTTGTACCAAAGATCTGATGAAATTATTCTACAAATGTGAATCAATCTTCTATGTGTCTGATACAAATATAAATCTGCTGATAGTGATGACATTTCGTCAGTACAAGCCGTCATTTCCAAACCGCCTTACAATTCATGTATCTAGTTAGTTTACTGATTCACGAGTTCCACAGTTATTTTTATGGTGCATCAGCCTGTGGATACATATATGATTATTCTCACGATCAAATTTGTATGATATATAATTCATTTTATGTCAGTTTGTAAGCAACCAAAGGATTCGGGACCCTGCGAAGCCGCAATTTCAAGGTATTTTTTCAACACTAAAAGTCAAGCATGTGAACAATTCATCTACGGAGGATGTCAGGGAAATGACAACAACTTCAAAACTTTGCAGAAATGCCAAATTAAATGCGGCGGATACAGTATGTGTTATTATAAATTGTTTCCAGTTATACCTAACCGCCGTTTTAGAAGCATCAATATGAGCACACTACTTTAAAACGTTTGTACATCTGGGTCTCATATTTTGTGGCATAATGACATAATTACTTATTAAAGAAATTACTTAACAAGACTTTCGTTTACTATGTTTCCATGTATTTTCTATCAGTATTTCATGCAGTTCCCACTTTTTTTCTTTGCTCTATTAGCAGCATGATTTTTATTTACGATGTGATTGAAATTTTTTGTTTTAAGAATTTGATCCAAAATGCCCCAGTGTTCCAAGAGATCAAGCCGGAATCTGCATCTTTTCATGCTCTTCTAACAGTGACTGCAAGCGGGAAGGTCAAATTTGCTGTAGCAACGGATGTGGTTCAACTTGTGTATATCCGCCATTGGGTAAGAACATATAGTTTAATTGATTAGTTACAATTTGAAATCAGTTATCTTATTCTTAAGCGATGTAATAATTGTTACATGACAATGGACAAATCCGTTAATATTGCCTTATTGGTAAAATTGCGCTAATTATAAGAGCACAACGTTATGCGGAACACTGTACTGAAAATATGTAATTAGTTTATTGTTTATATCTTGAAAAATATTCCAGATAAACGTTGCCCCCCGCCAGATCCAGAAATTATAAGAACACTCCCGTTTCGAATTTGCCCTCAGCCATCCTGCTTCTCTAATGATGTTTGCCGAAAGGGGGATATCTGTTGCAGCAACGGATGTCAACAAAACTGTATATCACCTCCATGTGAGTATTGCCTATTTGAGTTCTAGAATTAGTGAATTACTTTGTTCAACGATGGGGCTCAAATCTATTTAAAACAATATGATGGCATCTTTATCGGTAAATTACATAAGAAAACATTAGAAAGAAAGATAATTAGATATTGAAATTATCACTTAGCGTTCAATAGAAGCACATGCTCGAAACTTTAATTTTTTTTTTTACAATTTTGCGCGCGTCGGCTTGCAAACTTGAATTGATCGTTAGCGTTATCTTGTGGAATAGAACATAAGCTTTTAGAAAGAACATACGCTTCTAGAAAGCCATTCGTGTATTAGAGCCTAGTAGTTTACGGGTAAAAATTGTTTTAAAATGACCATACATAATAGGTTCAGAAAAATTGTCTCCAGTAGTACGTATTCATGCTCAATTATTCACAGCACACATGTTTGTTCGTCAGCTTTAAAGCCAATTTTATTTACTTTAATACAATTCAATAATACTATCTGAGATTACGTTAATCTCTTAAGTACTGTTAGCCGCATTTTGGAAAATTACGTTACACATTATGACCAACATGTATTAAAAATACTTCAGGATTAGATTTGAGATATAAAAGATCCATTGATAGGTACAAAGTAATTTTGAAGTCTTGTAATCATACCACAACACCGTATGTCACTTTTTAATCTGGAACCAACGGTTTTTGGCTTTTAGAGCAGTAGAAAATTATTCCATAATGCCGAAACTAAAATCTTAAGAAATTTCAATATTTTTTAATGTTTCAGTAGTTACTTACTGTATTTTCTTACGAACTTTAGTCACGGATCCTAGATGTTTAATAGCAAGGGAAAAGCCTGGACGTCGTAGAGAGCGGTGCCAATCAAATCTTGATTGTCGTAATGGCAAGATATGTTGCTCGAATGGACGCGGTACAGAATGCCAAGAAGTGCCTGGTAAGAATGAAGTGCATGAATGTTACTGTGCATGTTGAATTGCACAATCAAAAATTGGTAGCATGTTATATATATATATATATATCTTCACCTGTCTGAATACTCAATACCGAGGAAATGGCCTTCATGCGAGATGCCTGTTGAAAATACAGAAAATACAGTACGCACAATATTCTGGCTACACGTGGTCTTAAAATACATAAATCCGTCATTTGTAGCAGCCTTGATTAGGTATTCTGGTCGTCGGCTTATGGAAATCATTTTCTATCAGTGCATTCTTTCTTTAGACCAAGTCTATCGCTGCCCAGCACCTATTGCACCAGTTTCTCAAATATCTTGTCCGAAGATTTGTGATACAAACAGTGACTGCAGAAGCGATCACATGTGTTGTGATTTGATCTGTGGGACTCATTGCACTGCAAAACCAAGTGAGTGAAACCATCTGCATACGAAATCTTAATATCAGTACCCGAGATATCGTAAATTTTGCCAGCATACTCATTTCGGAAGTGGCTGTGTCAAAACATGAGTGCTTGTATCATGTTACTATACATGAATATGAGTGGCCCATTCAATTTGGGTACTCCCGAATTATGCGAACCAAGATGGCGGACACCGGAACGTAGTAGGTGTACCAGATTAGGGTTAGGCTATAATTTCAGCTACAAATACTGCGGGAGTCACTTGGCTAGTTCCCGAAATCGTAATATAACTAAAATGAGGAAAATTGGAATAAAGTTATGGCCTGACCCTATCCTGGTACACATACTACGTTTCGGTGTCCGCCATCTTGGTTCACATACTTCGGGAATACTCATTTTTGACCGCAACCCAAATATCATTGGCTTAGTTACGCTTAATAAAGTACTTGATGAAATCACTGTTAACAGTTTTTATTTATCTTAATTGTTCATCAATTTTTATATTGTTAATTAAACCTTTACATGCTTTGACATTTGCTATTTTTAGGACCGTGTGACCCCAATGAATCAATGCATAAGTGCATAAACCTTTGCGAAGGATTAGTCTGCAGAAAATATCCTGGAGCAAAATGTCGAGTACATGGTTGTAGCGGGTGTAAAGCCGAATTTTACGATGATCAGGATAGACGAGTTAAAGACTGCGATGACATTATTCCTCCGCCTTATTTATAATTTGGAAAATTATTAGATGGATGTAATCAATTGAGGGCTGAATAATAACAATTCTTCCTGATCGTTTGCGATGAATATTTGTTTTACAACTAAATTCGAGATGACATGTATAATCATGTATGCTGTTTATAAATAACGTCAATGATTTAATCCTTGCTTCATATAATTTGCTTTATATACTTGAACATGAATAATTGTATCTTTTTATTATGTGTTCGGTATATGATGAACTAATAAAATTCTGATTCGTTATTTTACGAAAATACTTGAGCCTAATTAAATAAATTTAGAACTCTAATTTTTGTTGTGCAGTGTGTATCACGTTTTAAGATTGGTCGAAGTAACGCGCTGAGTCGCTCACCCGAATTTCAACACTCTTAGCTAATATCCAGCCGATGGTTTCATAAAGGTTTTTGATTTCATAATATATGCAACTATAATGTGAGTATTTCATGGTTGTGGGGCGTTCGAGGAGTTGTTTTGTAAATAATTTAAGGTAAAACATTCCGGACTCTCTCCTATTCTTCTAAATCTAGACTATAGAGAGAAAGCAGTGTGCTATACCATCATTTACGACAGTTCTCATTGACAGTGTAATTAATTCGAGATGAACCAGTATCAACCAATATGCCATTTTTTGTAAAAGAAGGTTACACTAAATTCAGCTTTTGATTGGTCAGAAAATGCTGCAGGTCTTTTTTACAGAAACAGTCGCCTGGCTTCCATTTCAGTGACTCACAATCGCATATTTGAAGTTGGCTTCTAAAATATTCACTTTACCTCCTGATACATCGTAGAGAGGTTCAGTCTTTCGATGAAGTGTAATATCTTTCGAGAGTAGACAAATAAACCCAGACTCGATTGTCGTTAAAAGCCAAGTAACCGTGCATGAGAGTCGGGCTCGTACATGTAATATTGGTAATCCCACCAGTCAAAACAGGGAAGGCACTGCATCGCTGTGACAGATGTCATATCCTAACATAATTGAATCAAATTAAAAAGAACTGTGTTCGCCGAACAAAACGAAACAACACATCGGAAACAAGTCTTTGAAATCTATACTGATTCTTTCCAGCGGATGATTTGATTTGATTAACTCATGTCTTAACTCAGGGTGGTCAAAATCCTGGCACGCAGGCAGCATGCAACCCTGGTTGCGCTTTTCATTTTATTTTTGCACTTTAAACTCGCATCAAGCAACTCCTCATCTGGAAAGAGGTTTTGTACGTTTAATTTAGTACAAACACACCCCTATTTTTAAGCGCGGACCATGGGACAGCCGTGACGAAACGCAGATCTGAAGCAGAAACCAACAGCAAAAACAATACATCGTTTTATTTGTGTTTCATACATCTTTCTAAACATAAAAATAATAAAAACGTCACAGATGAAACATAACAGTAGGCTGATTATAACGGGAAACTCGCATTTTTTGATATATTCAAAGTAACTGAACTCGAAGTATTTTGATCACTTTTAGGTGTTTTCAATTATGCTTTTATTATTCTGTTGAAGAATGAAATATTGAACCCGTTTATTTGTGATTGAGGAAAACTTTTTTAAATGTAATGAATATCTCCACTTTTGCAATGCTTTTTCAATATAGGCAACATTTAAAAAAAAAAATTTCATCAGATTTTAGTCCCATATCATATCTGAAAACATAATTTTTTGCCAAACTTTCATTTTTCTTCTCTGCATTATTTTTGCAAATAGTTGTATCCATTAATTTCATACTAAATTAGTTTAGTTACCTAAACGAAGTGAAAACAAGAAACGAAAATACACGACATTGTCAGGCTCGAATTTTGAAGTCAAGCTAATTATTTTGGATTAACAAAAAAAAAAAAAAAACAGGAAAAGTCTGAGATTATTTGTTAGAACATAAGTGAAATGACATTCGTGTGGAGGGTAATCTATTTCAGACATTTATGAATAAAACTAAAAATTGTCATAACAATAAAAATGTATTTAATCTGCCCAGATTTAATTGCGTATTGTCACGAGCAAACGTTTCTACCCGGGAGTTTCGAGAAGAACAAGTCATAGGGTGGTTGAAAAATTCCCATAGTTTGTACGTAGTGTTATGTTGAACCTAGCATACAACGATATTTATAAAACGCGCAATCTCACTATTGTGATGAGATAAATTATGATTCAAGATCGATTGTTGCAGTTAATCCGTGGGTTTAAGCCAAAAATTTATGACACCACGACACATAATCATCCCAGTACCTTCGGATAGTTGGAAACCTAACCCATCAGAACGCAGCACTTTCCAAGCCAACATGTATGCTTAGATATTCTGCAGCAGAGCCGGTATCAGCTTCGTGCGAACTACCAGCAGCCAATCATGGACTATATAATATACACGGGCTTGATATAAAGTTAGATTATATTCGCAATTTACCAACAGTTGATCTTTATAAGTTCATTTAAGCTATTTCTCAGCTTAAAAAATACTGCCAAACGCAGGTGAGATGACTGATGTTTGTTTAGTTTTCAAACCGAAAGCCACTACGTCATATTTGTTCCGGTAACCGCATACGACTTCGCGACGCTGTTACAAGTTCCTGATTATTACCTAATACAAAAAACTATTCGCGAAAAACAACATTACCATACAGTTGTGCAACCGATGAAATTAATCCCGTAAAATAGTACTTAAGAAACACGTTCATTCAATTTTTATTTATTTTTCAGACGACATCTGACGTGAAACAACCGATCATCAAAATGAAGCTGCGCATCGCGATGAACCTGCTGTTTGTGGCGTTCACTGTTGCAAATGCCAATTATTGTGAGTAAATTTTTCTGCTATTTTATTGAATCTGGTATTAAATTATGTAATACATCAATCACAATGTAATAGATTGATTTATAAGATTTTAAATCTAATAGTCAATCTTTTAATAGCAAACTCAACCAA
The DNA here is from genome assembly GCF_013122585.1 of Styela clava. Taxonomy (NCBI): domain Eukaryota; kingdom Metazoa; phylum Chordata; class Ascidiacea; order Stolidobranchia; family Styelidae; genus Styela; species Styela clava. Next base: position 38,564 of record NW_024102753.1, read on the forward strand.
TTTAGGGTCACGTTAAGACTTTTAATTGAAAAGTTAGATTTATGTATTATGTAAAATGTTCGGTCTAACATTGATACGATTTGCACTTGCACATGACGCAGAGACACACCAGCAAAACAAAACCAAGCCATTTGAAATAATCCAGACTAGACAGAACATAAACTTTGTGCAAAGCGTAATAGATCGCTGACTTTAGAGAGCACAACTATACACTAATTGGAGTTCAAGTATTAAATGAGTTTTCTTCATTTTCGTAATTCAAGTAATTATGAACTTTATGGGTTCGGTTTTTTGATTCCCCTGTACATCCAAAAAATATCCGATACAACTTGTCTCTAAATTGTACAATATTTGGCGATATATTATGGTGATCTCATTTACTATTTAGATGTACCTAACATACCGCAACCTCGTTGTCCTCCACTGCCGCCGGATACGGTCGGTATTTGCGTAGAACGTTGTACCGATTACTCCTGTCCATGGGATCAGTTATGCTGTTCCAACGGATGCGGTCACGTTTGCAAAGATGCCTATTGTGAGTTTTTATTTTGAACAACTTCATGGGGGACTCAGGACTCATATTCTGCTTCAACACCTTTAATGTGTATATATATTTAATCCCATCATGTTCTATCTACCACAATATTTGTTTTCTGTCGATTTCTATCTAAAAATGCATTTGTGATGGGGTTTAAAATATTTTTGATCTTTTGCGGAGATGATGGATGTCCAAGCGGGAACAAACTATTCTGCAAAGCGCCAGCGTGTGATGTAACTACTTGTCCCAGACAAATTGAAACAACATGCAGACCAACTTGCTTCGGGTGTATACCTCATTTCTTCGACCAATTCAACAATGAAGTCACAGAAAAATGTGAGTAGTATGGTGCCGAGTTTTTTACACAGAGAAATGGACAAATACAAACACTAAATAAAAAATGTAGCCTACTGCTAATGACTCGCATTTGCATTCTGCAAGAAGTTTAGGACCAAATAATTTCGCCATAAATTTTTTGTTTTAAATATATTGGACAAAATTTTATCCGATACAAACGCTAATAATTAAATTGAATCTTATCAAATATAAATATTTCCATTGCTGACTATATGAATTATTCTAAAATTTATATACAATACGCTTGGGAGTTTATGTTTACATTAACTTTTTCATCAACATGTAATTATACAAAATATTTTTGAATTTGTTGCTTAAGGCGGATGTCTCAACGGCGAACAACCTGTACAATGCTTTGATAATCCTTGTCGACAGAAAAAATGCCGTAGGCATCCCAAAGCAGTTTGTCGTACAAATACGTGTGGAACATGTGAGGCTATTTTCTACGATCGTTTTGGAAACGAAGTCAATTGTGAACCAGGTAAATTTTTTTACTAAAAATTACCGTACTGCCTCAGTGGTTTTTCGTTTATTATTTATCGTCGTTGACTATCTCCCTCCCCTCTTGTCTCTTTCTTCCTAATTCACTTCATTTATTTCTTCATCTCACACCATACCTAAATACCTTCACTTATTTTATTACTATATATATGATATTAGCTTCATCTTGCAATTATGGTTTTACATGTGATATGCAACGCTCTTACACTTGGTCTATATACAATATGATATATTTCCCCAAGAGCTGCAGATTTATTCCAGTCCTATTTTTCTCGCGAGAATGGCTATAGATTCATACATAGGCCTACGTATTTCAGTGTTATATTCTGTCACTACATTTCTCTTTATATTAGTATGCAAGCAAGAAAAAGATCCAGGACCGTGCGAAGCCCTTATTCCAAGATATTATTACAACACCGAATCTAGAAGATGCGAACGGTTCATCTATGGCGGTTGCCAAGGAAACGAAAATAATTTCAAAACTTTGAAAAAATGTCAAAGGACTTGTGGTCACGATAGTGAGTACAGTGTAATATATTGTTGTATAAAAATACCAAAATGAATTAGAATTATTTCGAGAAGTTTCAATTCTGATAAAGATGCTTTGGTCGAGTTGTTCAGCAGAAGATGAGACGGCCCTTTCGTACGAAGACCTCGCCACTAATGCAGAGATGTGAGATTGGAGAAAAACACCCCTGCCACGTTTTAAAATACCAAATTTGTAATTGTTCAGTTAAAGTTAGGATTAGGATTAGAAATTATTTGAAAATATGGATTTCCACCGCAATCTGCTTTACTTACCCAGATAATTACAAACATTCATATTTTAATCGTTGCCTGTGGTGTTTTTAGCAGGAGCTTTGTACCAAAGATCCGATGAAATTATTCTACAAATGTGAATCAATCTACTATGTGTCTGATACAAATATAAATCTGCTGATAGTGATGACATTTCGTCAGTACAAGCCGTCATTTCCAAACCGCCTTACAATTCATGTATCTAGTTAGTTTACTGATTCACGAGTTCCACAGTTATTTTTATGGTGCATCAGCCTGTGGATACATATATGGTTATTCTCACGATCAAATTTGTATGATATATAATTCATTTTATGTCAGTTTGTAAGCAACCAAAGGATTCGGGACCCTGCGAAGCCGCAATTTCAAGGTATTTTTTCAACACTAAAAGTCAAGCATGTGAACAATTCATCTACGGAGGGTGTCAGGGAAATGACAACAACTTCAAAACTTTGCAGAAATGCCAAATTAAATGCGGCGGATACAGTATGTGTTATTATAAATTGTTTCCAGTTATACCTAACCGCCGTTTTAGAAGCATCAATATGAGCAGTGGGCACACTACTTTAAAACTTTTGTACATCTGGGTCTCATATTTTGTGGCATAATGACATAATTACTTATTTATAGAAATTACTTAACAAGACTTTCGTTTACTAGGTTTCCATGTATTTTCTATCAGTATTTCATGCAGTTCCCACTTTTTTCTTTGCTATATTAGCAGCATGATTTTTATTTACGATGTGATTGTTATTTTTTGTTTTAAGAATTTGATCCAAAATGCCCCAGTGTTCCAAGAGATCAAGCCGGAATCTGCATCTTTTCATGCTCTTCTAACAGTGACTGCAAGCGGGAAGGTCAAATCTGCTGTAGCAACGGATGTGGTTCAACTTGTGTATATCCACCATTGGGTAAGAATATATAGTTTAATTGATTAGTTACAATTTGAAATCAGTTATCTTATTCTTAAGCGATGTAATAATTGTTACATGACAATGGACAAATCCGTTAATATTGCCATATTGGTAAAATTGCGCTAATTATAAGAGCACAACGTTATGCGGAACACTGTACTGAAAATATGTAATTAGTTTATTGTTTATATCTTGAAAAATATTTTAGATAAACGTTGCCCCCCGCCAGATCCAGAAATTATAAGAACACTCCCGTTTCGAATTTGCCCTCAGCCATCCTGCTTCTCTAATGATGTTTGCCGAAAGGGGGATATCTGTTGCAGCAACGGATGTCAACAAAACTGTATATCACCTCCATGTGAGTATTGCCTATTTGAGTTCTAGAATTAGTGAATTACTTTGTTCAACGATGGGGCTCAAATCTATTTAAAACAATATGATGGCATCTTTATCGGTAAATTACATAAGAAAACATTAGAAATAAAGATAATTAGATATTGAAATTATCACTTAGCGTTCAATAGACGCACATGCAAGAAACTTTAATTTTTTTTTTACAATTTTGCGCGCGTCGGCTTGCAAACATGAATTGATCGTTAGCGTTATCTTGTGGAATAGAACATAAGCTTTTAGAAAGAACATACGCTTCTAGAAAGCCATTCGTGTATTAGAGCCTAGTAGTTTACGGGTAAAAATTGTTTTAAAATGACCATACATAATAAGTTCAGAAAAATTGTCTCTAGTAGTACGTATTCATGCAAAATTATTCACAGCACACATGTTTGTTCGTCAGCTTTAAAGCCAATTTTATTTACTTTAATACAATTCAATAATACTATCTGAGATTACGTTAATCTCTTAAGTACTGTTAGCCGCATTTTGGAAAATTACGTTACACATTATGACCAACATGTATTAAAAATACTTCAGGATTAGATTTGAGATATAAAAGATCCATTGATAGGTACAAAGTAATTTTGAAGTCTTGTAACCATACCACAACACCGTATGTCACTTTTTAATCTGGAACCAACGGTTTTTGGCTTTTAGAGCAGTAGAAAATTATTCCATAATGCCGAAACTAAAATCTTAAGAAATTTCAATATTTTTTAATGTTTCAGTAGTTACTTACTGTATTTTCTTACGAACTTTAGTCACGGATCCTAGATGTTTAATAGCAAGGGAAAAGCCTGGACGTCGTAGAGAGCGGTGCCAATCAAATCTTGATTGTCGTAATGGCAAGATATGTTGCTCGAATGGACGCGGTACAGAATGCCAAGAAGTGCCTGGTAAGAATGAAGTGCATGAATGTTACTGTGCATGTTGAATTGCACAATCAAAAATTGGTAGCATGTTATATATATATATATACATCTTCACCTGTCTGAATACTCGATACCGAGGAAATGGCCTTCATGCGAGATGCCTGTTGAAAATACAGAAAATACAGTACGCACAATATTCTGGCTACACGTGGTCTTAAAATACATAAATCCGTCATTTGTAGCAGCCTTGATTAGGTATTCTGGTCGTCGGCTTATGGAAATCATTTTCTATCAGTGCATTCTTTCTTTAGACCAAGTCTATCGCTGCCCAGCACCTATTGCACCAGTTTCTCAAATATCTTGTCCGAAGATTTGTGATACAAACAGTGACTGCAGAAGCGATCACATGTGTTGTGATTTGATCTGTGGGACTCATTGCACTGCAAAACCAAGTGAGTGAAACCATCTGCATACGAAATCTTAATATCAGTACCCGAGATATCGTAAATTTTGCCAGCATACTCATTTCGGAAGTGGCTGTGTCAAAACATGAGTGCTTGTATCATGTTACTATACATGAATATGAGTGGCCCATTCAATTTGGGTACTCCCGAATTATGCGAACCAAGATGGCGGACACCGGAACGTAGTAGGTGTACCAGATTAGGGTTAGGCTATAATTTCAGCTACAAATACTGCGGGAGTCACTTGGCTAGTTCCCGAAATCGTAATATAACTAAAATGAGGAAAATTGGAATAAAGTTATGGCCTGACCCTATCCTGGTACACATACTACGTTTCGGTGTCCGCCATCTTGGTTCACATACTTCGGGAATACTCATTTTTGACCGCAACCCAAATATCATTGGCTTAGTTACGCTTAATAAAGTACTTGATGAAATCACTGTTAACAGTTTTTATTTATCTTAATTGTTCATCAATTTTTATATTGTTAATTAAACCTTTACATGCTTTGACATTTGCTATTTTTAGGACCGTGTGACCCCAATGAATCAATGCATAAGTGCATAAACCTTTGCGAAGGATTAGTCTGCAGAAAATATCCTGGAGCAAAATGTCGAGTACATGGTTGTAGCGGGTGTAAAGCCGAATTTTACGATGATCAGGATAGACGAGTTAAAGACTGCGATGACATTATTCCTCCGCCTTATTTATAATTTGGAAAATTATTAGATGGATGTAATCAATTGAGGGCTGAATAATAACAATTCTTCCTGATCGTTTGCGATGAATATTTGTTTTACAACTAAATTCGAGATGACATGTATAATCATGTATGCTGTTTATAAATACAGTCAATGATTTAATCCTTGCTTCATATAATTTGCTTAATATACTCGAACATGAATAATTGTATCTTTTCATTATGTGTTCGGTATATGATGAACTAATAATATTCTGATTTGTGATTTTACGAAAATACTTGAGCCTAATTAAATAAATTTAGAATTCTAATTTTTATTGTGCAGTGTGTATCACGTTTTAAGACTGGTCGAAGTAACGCGCTGAATCGCTCACCCGAATTTTAACAGTCTTAGCTGATGTCCAGCCGATGGTTTCATTAAGGTTTTTGATTTCCTAATATATGCATTTATAATGTGGGTATTTCATGGTTGTGGGGTGTTCGAGAAGTTGTTTTGTAAATAATTTTAAATAATTTGTAAAACATTCCGGACTCTTTCGTATTCTTCTAACTCTAGACTATAGAGAGAAAGCAGTGTGCTATACCATCATCTATGGCAGTTTTTATTGACAGTGAAATTAATTCAAGATGAACCAGTATTAACCAATATATATGCCATTTTTGTAAAAGAATGTTACACTAAATTCAGCTTTTGATTGGTCAGAAAATGGTGCAGGTCTTTTACAGAAACAGTCGCCTGGCTTCCATCTCAGTGACTCACAAGCGCATATTTGAAGTTGGCTTCTAAAATATTCACTTTACCTCCTGATACATCGTAGAGAGGTTCAGTCTTTCGATGAAGGGTAATATCTTCCGAGAGTAGACAAGTAAATCCAGACTCGATTGTCGTTAAAAGCCAAGTAACCGTGCATGAGAGTCGGGCTCGTACATGTAATATTGGTAATCCCGCCAGTCAAAACAGGGAAGGCACTGCATCGCTGTGACAGATGTCATATCCTCATTCCTTACATGATTGAATCAAATTAAAGAGAACTGTGTTCGCCGAACAAAACGAAACAACACATCGGAAACAAGGCTTTGAAATCTATACTGATTCGTTCCAGCGAATGATTTGATTTGATTAACTCATGTCTTAACTCAGGGTGGTCAAAACCCTGGCACGCAGGCCGCATGCAACCCTGGTTGCGCTTTCCATTTTATTTTCGCACCTTAAGCTCGCACCAAGCAACTCCTCATCTGGAGAGAAGTTTTGTACGTTTAATTTAGTACAAACACACCCCTATTTTTAAGCGCGGACCATGGGACAGCCGTGACGAAACGCAGATCTGAAGCAGAAACCAACAGCAAAAACAATACCTCGTTTCATTTGTGTTTCATACATCTTTCTAAACATAAAAATAATAAAAACGTCACAGATTCAACATAGCAATAGGCTGATTATAACGGGAAAACTCGCATTTTTCGATATATTCAATGTTACTGAACTCGAAGTATTTTGATCACTTTTAAGTTTTCCCGAATGCGGCCCGCATAGCGTCCTCGAAAATTTTTGCGTCGCTTTAAACTACACCACCTTAACTCATTTCAGCTCGAATTTTTTCAATATTCACTTTTGGTGTTTTCAAATAAGTTTTTATGATTCTGTTAAAGAATGAAATACTGAACCCGTTTATTTGTGATTGAGGAAAACTTTTTCAAATGTAATGAATATCTCCACTTTTGCAATGCTTTTCCAATATAGGCAACAAAAAATTTTCATCAGATTTTGTCCCATATCATATCTGAGTACATATATATTTTGCCAAAATTTCATTTTTCTTCTCTGCGTTATTTTTGCAAATAGTTGAATCCATTAATTTCATACTAAATTAGTTTAGTTACCTAAACGAAGTGAAAACAAGTAACGTTTTGAAGTCAAGCTAATTATTTTGGATTAACAAAAAAAAAAAAACAGGAAAAGTCTGGAATTATTTGTTAGAACATAAGTGAAATGACATTCGTGTGGAGGGTAATCTAATTCATGCATTTATGAATAAAACTAAAAATTGTCATAACAATAAAAATGTATTTAATCTGCCCAGATTTAATTGCGTTTTGTCACGAGCAAACGTTTCTACCCATGAGTTTCGAGAAGAACAAGTCACGAAGTGGTTGAAAAATTCCCGTAGTTTGTACGTAGTGTTTTGTTGAACCTAGCATACCACGATATTTATAAAACGCGCCATCTCACTTTTGTGATGTAATAGATGATGATTCAAGATCGATTGTTGCAATCTATCCGTGGGTCTAATAAAGCCCAAAATTGATGACACCACGACACATAATCACCACAGTACCTTCGGATAGTTGGAAACACAACCCATCAGAACGCAGCACTTTCCAAGCCAACATGTATGCTTAGATATTCTGCAGCAGAGCCGGTATCAGCTTCGTGCGAACTACCAGCAGCCAATCATGGACTATATAATATACACGGGATTGATATAAAGTTAGATTATATTCGCAATTTATCAACAGTTGATCTTTATAAGTTCATTTAAGCTATTTCTCAGCTTAAAAAATACTGCCAAACGCAGGTGAGATGACTGATGTTTGTCTCGTTTTCAATCCGAAAGTCACTACGTCATATTTGTTCCGGTAACCGCATACGACTTCGCGACGCTGTTACAAGTTCATGGCAAAAAAAAATTATTTGCGAAAAACAACATTACCAGACAGTTGTGCAACCAATAAAATTAATCCCGTGAAAAAGTACATAAAAACACGTTCATTCAGTTATTATTTATTGTTCAGACGACACCTGGCGTGAAAACGACATAGCACTTATTAAAATGAAGCTGCACATCGCGATGAACTTGCTTTTTGTGGCGTGCACTGTTGCAAATGACAATTATTGTGAGTAAATTTTTCTGCTATTTTATTGAAACTGTTATTTAAATTATGTAATACAATCATCACTGTAATACATTAATTTATAAGATGTTAAATCTAACCGTCGATCTTTTGATAGCAAACCTCACCAATTTAAGGTCACGTTAAGATTTTTATGAAAAAAGTCGGATTCATGTATAATGTGAAATGTTCGGCTTAATATTATTACAATTTGAACCTGCAAATGTCGTAGAGACACTCTATCGCAAAAATGAGATGGTCAGCTTGAGATAAATTGCGATCAAAAACCCCAGGGTCACCAACAAAATAAAACCGAGGTCATTTGAAATAATCTAGAGAGAACATAAATTTTGTGCAAAACGTCATAGATTGCTGACTTTTTAGAGTACAATCCTACGCAAACTGGAGTTCAAGTATTAAATGGGTTTTCTTCATTTTCGTAATTCAAGTAATTTGGAAATTTATGTGTTCAGTTTGTTTCGATTCCCCTGTACACCCGAAGAATATCCGATACAACCTTGTCTCAGGACGAAGTACGATAATGCAACGCAAACAGTAGTCACCATGTTAAAACTTTGACCACAGAACAAATCTACAAAATCCGAGAAGGATAAAGTTATGATACGTAGGATAATTTGGAAACACATAAATATGCATGCAATTAAACACTGTAACCACACAAACTGAATTGCACAATATTTTGTTACATAATATGGCAATCGATCTCATTTACTATATTTTAGATGTACCTAACATACCGCGACCTCGTTGTCCATCACTGCCGCCGGATACGGTCGGTATTTGCGCAGATCTCTGTACCGATTACTCCTGTCCAGGGGATCAGTTATGCTGTTCCAACGGATGCGGCCGCGTTTGCAAAGATGCTTATTGTGAGTTTTGTTTTGAACAACTTTATTAGAGTCTATAAAGATTCATATTTTGCTTTAACACTTTTAATGTGTATATTTTATCTAACCATGTTCTCTCTACTACGATTTCTATCTGAAAATGCATTTGCAATGGGGTTAAAAATATTTTTGATCTTTCACAAAGATGATGGATGTCCAGGTGGGGGACAGCTAGCCTGCAAACCGCATTTGTAATGGGGTTAAAAATATTTTTGATCTTTCACAAAGATGATGGATGTCCAGGTGGGGGACAGCTAGCCTGCAAACCGCCAGCGTGTGATGTAACTACTTGTCCCAGACAAATTGAAGCAACATGCAGACCAACTTGCTTCGGATGTATACCTCATTTCTTTGACCAATTCAACAATGAAGTCACAGAAAAATGTGAGTAAGAATGGTGCCGAGTTTTTTTACACAGAGAAATGGACAAATACAAACACCAAATAAAAATAAATGTAATGCTAATCCCTTGCATTTGCATTCTGCAAGAATTTCAGATCCGAATAATTTAGCCGAATAATTTAGCAATTTTCATTAATAAAACACAAAATAAATTAGTATTTGTTGCTTATTAAGGCGAATGTCGTAACGGTGAACTACCTGTGCAATGCTCCGACAATCCTTGTCGACAGAAAAAATGCCGTAGGCATCCCAAAGCAGTTTGTCGTACAAATACATGTGGAAAATGTGAGGCTATTTTCTACGATCGTTTTGGAAACGAAGTCAATTGTAAACCAGGTAAATTTTGTACTGAATATATATCATACTGACTCAAAGGTTTTTCATTTGTTGTTTAACGTCGTTGGCTATCCCCCCCCCCCCTCTTGTCTCTTTCTTCCGAATTCACTTTATCATTTCATATCATACCTAAATATCTTTACTCAATTCCTTGTTATTTCTGAGATATTAGTTTTATCCTGCTATTGTGGTTTTACATGTGATATGCAACGCTCTTACACTGATTCTATATTTCTCAAGAGCTGCAGACTTCTTCTTTTTCTCGGAAAAATGGTTAAATTTATACATATGCATACGTATTTCAGTGTTATATTTCGTCACTACATTTATTTTCATATTAGTATGCAAGCAAGAAAAATATCCAGGACCGTGCAAAGCCAATATGCCAAGATATTATTACAACACTGAATCCAAAAGATGCGAACGGTTCATCTATGGCGGTTGCCAAGGGAACGAAAATAATTTCAAAACTTTGAAGAAATGTCAAAGAACTTGTGGTCACGACAGTAAGTACAGTGTAATATATTGTTGTATAAAAATACCAAAAATGATTAGAATTATTTCGAGAAGTTTCAATTCTGATAAGATGCTTTGATTCAGTTGTTCAGCAGAAGATGAAACGGCCCTTTTTACGAAGCCCCCGCCACTAATGCAAAAATGTGAGATTGAAGAAAAACACCCCTGCCACGTTTTGAAATACCAAATTTGTAATTGTTCAGTTAAGGTTAGGTTTAGAATTAGAAATTATTTAAAAATATGAATTTCCACCGCAATCTGCCTTTCTAACCCGGAAAATTACTAATATTCTTATTTTAATCGTTTTCGGTGGTGCTTTGTACCAACGATCCGATGAAATTATTATACAAACGTGAATGAATCTTCTATGTGTCTGATACAAATATAAATCTGCTCATAGTGATGACATTTCGTCAGTACAAGCCGTTATTTCCAAACATCAAACCGCGTTACAATTCATGTATCTAGTTAGTTTACTGATTCACGAGTTCCGCAGTTATTTTTATCGTGCATCAGCCTGTGTATACCTTTATGATTATTCTCACGATCAAATTTGCATGATATATAATTCATTTTATGTCAGTTTGTAAGCAACCAAAGGATTCAGGACCCTGTGAAGCCGCGATTTCAAGGTATTTTTTCAACACTAAAAGTCAAGCATGTGAACAATTCTTCTACGGAGGGTGTGAGGGAAATGACAACAACTTCGAAACTTTGCAGAAATGTCAGAGTAAATGCGGCGGATACAGTATGTGTTATTATAAATTGATTTTAGTTCTCTTAACCGTCGTTTTAGAAGCATCAATATGAGCACACTACTTTAAAACGTTTGTACATCTGAGTCTCCTATTTTGTAGCATAATGACATAATTACTTATTTATAGAAATTACTTCACAAGACTTTCGTTTACTAAACTTGCTAATTTTCATGTATTTTCTTTCAGTATTCCATGCACTTTCTACTTCTTCCTTTGCTCCATGAGTATTATGATTTTTTTTCATGATTTTTTGTTTCAAGAATTTGATCCAAAATGCCCCAAGTGTTCAAAGAGATCAAGCCGGAATCTGCATCTTTTCATGCTCTTCTAACAGTGACTGCAAGCGGGAAGGTCAAATCTGCTGTAGCAACGGATGTGGTTCAACTTGTGTATATCCACTATTGGGTAATAATATAGAGTTTAATTGATTTAGTTAAATTTTGGGATCAGTTATCTTATTCTTCAGCGATGAAATAATTGTTACATGGCATTGGACAAATCCGTCAATATCGCCTCATTGGTTAAATTGCGCTACTTATAAGAGCACAACGTCATGCGAAACACTGTACTGAAAATATGTAATTAGTTCATTTTTTATATCTTGAAAAATATTTTAGATAAACGTTGCCCCGCGCCAGATCCAGAAATTATAAGAACACTTCATGCTCGACGTTGCCTTCACCCATCCTGCTTCTCTAATGATGTTTGCCAAAGGGGGAATATCTGTTGCAGTAACGGATGTCAACAAAATTGTATATCACCTCCATGTGAGTATTTCTTATTCGAATTTTAGAATGATTGAATGACTTTGGTCAACGATGATGTAAATCACTCGAAGCTCAAATACGTAATGACAGGTGGTCGTTCCGTCCATATATAATAATATTGTGGTATCTTTTTCGGAAAATGACATGAGAGCACTAAAGATTACATGAGATTAGGACTAAAGATAATTAGATAACAAAACTATCACTTAGCCTTCGCTGGACACACACGTAACTCTATTATGTTTTTTTTTTACAAATTTGGCTGGCATGTATGGAATATTTACCAAAAATTGATCGTTAGCGCCAACTTGTGGAATCGAACATAAGCATATGCCCCTAGAAGCCATTCTTGAAGTTTTATCGTCCAGTAGTTGACGGATAAAAATTGTTTTAAAATGACCATATAAAACAGACTCAGAAAAGCCGTCTTCAAAAGTACGTATTTATCCCCAATTTGTCATTGAACACATGTTTGTTCGTCACTTTTAAAGGCCAATTTATTTACTTCAATACAATTCGATAACTCTCCTTGCGATTACGTTAATCTCTTGAGTATTGTTAGCCGCATTTTTAAAAATTAATTCATACGATATGACCAACCTATATCAAAAATACTTCCGGATTAAATTTGAGATATTAAGGATTCAATATTAGCTACAAAGTGATTTCGAAGTCGTATTCATACCACAAACATCGCTTGCACTGATTGAGCCAAGATCCTTTAGCTGTATTTAAAGTTTCGTTGAAAACTCAAAAGCTTGGCTTTTCAGAGCAGTAAAAATTTATTTTATAATGCCTCAACTAAATAAATAAAACAATGCCACCAGTTTTAATGTTTTAAAAGTTACTTACTACTATTTTCTTATGACTTTAGTCACGGATCCTAGATGTCAAATAGTTACGGAAAAGCCTGGACGTCCTAGAAAGCGGTGCCAGTCAAATCTTGACTGTCGTAATGGCAAGATATGTTGCTCAAATGGACGCGGTACAGAATGTCAAGAAGTGCCTGGTAAGAATAAAGTGCATCTATGTTATTGTACATGTTGAATAACACAATTAAAAAATGGTAGCGTGTTCTATATATATATCTTCACCTGTCTGAATACTCGATACCGAGGAAATTGCCTTCATGCGAGAAGCCTGCTGAAAATACAGTACGCACAATATTCTGGCTACACGTGGTCTTAAAAATACATAAATCCGTCATTTTCCGAGCAGCCTTGATTAGGTATTCTGGTCGTCGACTTTTGGAAATCATTTTCTATTACTGCATTCTTTCTTTAGACCAAGTCTATCGCTGCCCGGCACCTATTGCACCAGTTTCTCAAACAGCTTGTCCGAAGATTTGTGATACAAACAGTGACTGCAGAAGCGGTTACATGTGTTGTGATTTGTTCTGTGGGACTCATTGCACTGCAAAACCAAGTGAGTAAAACCATCTGCATAAGAATTCATAATATCATTATATCGTTAATTTTGCCTGCATACTAATTTCGAAAATAGCTTTGTCAAAAGTTGAGCGCTTGTATCATGTCTATAAACAATAATATGAGTGGCCCATTAATTTTGCGGTACTCCCGAAGTATGCAAACCAAGATGGTGGACACCGGAACGTAGTAGGTGTACCAGGTTAGGGTTAGGCCATAATTTCAGCTACAAATACTGCGGGAGTCAGTTGGCTAGTCCCCGAACACGTAATAGAACTAAAATAAAGAAAATTGGAATAAAGTTATGGCCTGACCCTAACCTGGTACACACGCAACCCAAATATCATTGGATTAGTCACGCTTAATAAAGTGCTTGATGGAAACACAGCTTTTATTAATCTCAATTGTTCATAAACTTTTTATATTGCTAATTAAACCTTTACATACTTCGACATTTGCTATTTTTAGGACCGTGTGACCCCAATGAACCAATGCATAAGTGCATAAACCTTTGCGAAGGATTAGTCTGCAGAAAATATCCTGGAGCAAAATGTCGAGTACACGGTTGTAGCGGGTGTAAAGCCGAATTTTACGATGATCAGAATAGACGAGTTAAAGACTGCGATGATATTATTCCTCCACCTTATTTATAATTTTGAAAATCATTAGATGGATGTAACTGATTAAGGGCTTCTTAATAACAATTCTTCTTTGATCGTTGGCAATAAATATTTGTTTTACGACTAAATTCAAGATGGCATGTATAATCATGTATGATTTTTATGAATAACAACAATGATCTAATCCTTGCTCCATATAACACGCTTTATACACTCGAACATAAATAATTGTATCTCTTCATTATGTGTTTGGTATATGAGAAACTAATAATATTTGTGATTAGTGATTTTACGAAAATACTTGAGCCTAAATAAATAAATTTTGGGGCTCCCGAAGAATGCGAACCAAGATGGCGGACATCGGAATGTAATATGTGTACTAGGTTAGGGTTAGGCCATAATTTTAGGTATAAATACTACGGAAGGCTCTTGGCTAGTCTTCGAACTGATAATTGGACTAAAATAAGGAAAATTTGAAAAAAATTATCGCCTAACCCTAACCTGTTACCCATGTTGCGTTCCGATGTCCGCCATCTTGGTTCGCATACTTCGGGAGCACCTAAATTTTGAATTTTAATTCCTATTGTGCAATGTGTATCACGTGCTATTCCATGCTTTTGTCAATAGCAACGCGACGCTAATAAAATCTCAATGAGGCGACTGACTAATTTAAGACTAATGGTTGAAGTAACGCGCTGAATCGTTAACCCGAATTTCAACAGTCTTAGCTAATGTCCAGTTGATGGTTTCATTAAGGTTTCTAATTTCACAATATATGCAATTATAATGTGGGTATTTCATGGTTGTGGGGCGTTCGCGGAGTTGTTCGTAAATCATAAAAGGTAAAACATTCCCTTCTATTCTTTCGTATTCTTTTATACTAGAGCGAGAAAGAAGTGTGCTATACAGCTACTACGACAGTTTTCAGTGACAGTGGAATTAATTTTAGGTAAGCCACTATCAATTAGTATGCCATTTTAGGAAAGAAGGTTACACTGAATTCAGATTTTGATTGGTCAGGAAACGGTGTAGGTGTTTTTACAGAATCAATCGCCTTTCTTTCATCCTAGTGATTCTCTATCGCGTAAACGTAGAGAGAGGTTCAGTCTTTGTCCAAATATACTTTCGATGTAATATACTATCTTTCGAGAGTAGATAAGTAAACCCCGACTCGATCGTCGTTAAAAGCCAAGTCATCGTTCATGAGGAGTCGAGCTTGTACTAGTAAATATTGAAGATATTATCTTACGTAATTTCTTACCAGGCGGCTTCTGGTAATTTTGCGACGCCAGTATTACCTCTATGTTATACTATAATGTCTGATTGATCGTTTCACACTGCGCCCTTCTTCCTGTATGGTGGTGGAGTTGAATGGTACGCTTTGCTTTACAAGAAACTCCTTAACTTCTTGATAAAAATGACCGCTATCGCTATGTACTATTTAGGTACCATTCAAATAAAGTAGAAAGACACTGTATCACTGTAGCAGACAATTTGAAAACGACCGTGTTCGCCAAAATGATACGGCACATCGGAAACAAAGCTTTGAAATCTATACTGATTCGTTCGAGCGGACGAGTTGATCTGATTAACTCATGTCTTACCTAACTCAGGGTGGTCCAAACGCATGACGCATGCAACCCTGGTCGCGCTTTCAGTTCAATGAGGCACCTCCTCATCTGGGGGGAAAGTTTTGTGCTTTTTAATTTAGTACAAACACACCCCTATCCTTAAGCGTGGACCATGGTTAACGAAACGCAGATCTGAAGCAGTAACCAAAAGCAAGAAACCATAAATTGTTTTGTTATTTATTTGCGCTTCATATATATATGAAAATAATAACATAAAAAATAAAAACGCCACAGATGGAACATAACAATAGGCTGATTATAAGGGAAAAACTCGCATATTTTAGTATATATATTTAAAGTATCTGAACTCGCAGTATTTTGATCACTTTCAGGTTTCCCCGACTTCGGCCTCTTTGCCTTAACTAATTTCAGCTTGAATCTTTTCAATATTTACTTTTGGTGTTTTCAATTATGCTTTTATTATTGTGTTGAAAAATGAAATGCCGAACCCGTTGATTTGAGATCGAGAAAAACTTTTTTAAATGTAATGAATATCTTCAATTATGCAATGCTTTTCTAATATAGTCAACTTAATTTAAAAAAAAAATTCTCATCCGATTTTGTGCCATTCACATATGAAAACAATACCTATTTTGCCCAAATTTTATTTTTCTTATTTTCGTTATTTTTCCAAATAGTTGTATCCATAAAGTTCATATTAAATCAGTTTGGTTATGTCAGTTAGTTATGTATCGCTTAATTAGGTAAGTGAAATTGTTTTATTCGGGATGAGATACTATAGAAGTCAATATAGAAATTTATAAAAAAAAAACATTTTTGAACACGAGCGCCCATTTGCAGGTTGTTGCATTCCGTCTATTGCATGAAAATCAAAAAGCAATGAAATATTCAAACAGAAATTTTTTATTTTACACAGTAATTCACGAGATTTGAAGGTTTGAAGCAGTTTAAGAGACGTTAATACAAACTTGAGCCAAATAGTGGATGAACACACGAAAAACTAATGCTTAACATTTCAATAGTTAATATATCAACGATTTCGTTTACAATTTTTAATAAAGTATATCTGATATTAAATGACAAATTTTCTGAGGTTTATTCTTGAAGGCTGGGCTCAAATAATTTCATTATTATTATCATTCTTGTAACTTATTTGCCCAACTGGGAACGTCTCGGACGTGCCCAGGATTGTCAATGAGTATATGCAGTCGTCGTATCAACAAAAACATCCAATTTATCAATAAAATAACAAGGGTTTATATGGTAAATATTACACACATATGCATGCACACAACCATATCCATCGTACTATATATATTTATTCTTGAGATAAGTTTGATATTTATTGAATAAATATAGAAAAGTTTAATAAAACAAATTTAACAGTGAAATATAAATATTTCATAAATTAAAATATTGTCTAACCAGAACGACTTTTTCAAAAGAACGCATTTTGAGTGGTTTTGGCAAACAACGACAGAAACATTGGCGGTTATTTTAAAAATAAAGATTAGCTGTTCTGAATATTTCAAATATAGATAGGGATGATATTAATAGTATCCAGTCTAAGTCCTTAAATCTCTAACTGAGAGACATCTTTCAGCAATGCACAACAGAGCAATTAATTATTCCTGCCGTTTACTTAGAAATATCCAAGTTATTTTTAACATAAAAAATTATTAATCCCGCTTTGAATGAATTCATAAAAAGTCCTTAGCTAATCTCATCAAAGTAACTTGGTATCACGTCATACAACCAATTTCGGAAGTAATCAAAAATCTAATTCTTGCAACCCGCAAAACCTGATGTCATGCCATGATTTGTGATAATTAACTGATGAAATTGAAACGATATTTTTAGTATTGCGTGATTGAAGTAATAACTGTATATTGAAGTAAAGCAATATTTTTCTTAAACATTAAGAATATAACTGTGAAGTTGTGCCAGAAAAAATTTCGGATTCAGTACATTCGATAATATCCTGTTGAGACCAAAATTTATAAAAGTGATTTGAGAGGCAAATCAAATTTTCTCATTTCGTTTTCTTGACTTTTCAAAAATTTAATAATATATTTCCACGAATAAGCTTGTCCATATGCATGCTCTTTCAAGTTGCCGCCTAAATATGTCGGAAATTTAGACATTGGCAAAAGATAAGTCATTGAAAACATCGGTACGTATGGTGGACCAATCATGTGACCAGTTCCCGGATACGATTTTATTTCATAATTCATTTTGTTTGAAGATTTCATCAGCTTTCTAGCTAGTGCTGACTGCTCTTTCCAGTTTATACATTTATCGTCCTCAGCGTAAATAAAAGAATGCTTGCTTTAGATTTTTGGAATTCAGGGAAGTGTTTATGCATTTCCAGAAATTTTGGAGTTAGTATCATACACGAAGGTCGTTGTATGCCGTCGACCACCTGATGCCCATTAAGTTTTTCTTCCGTTGGCGTCCATATCTTGTTGCCGTATATTAAATCTTTGAAGCCGGAAGCAGAAAGAGCACCACCAATATTCACAACACACTTTATATTTTCAAAAAAGGTTGCTGCAGCCAATGAAACGCTTCCTCCAAATGAAATTCCCAATACGCCAACCCCCTCTTTTAAAACTTTCTCATGACGGAGAAGATATTCGATACCTCTTTCAATGTACACCAAATCTACACTAGAAACTTGTTTCATTTGATCGAAAGCGCCCAAACAACTTAGGCACAGGACAACGAATCCGTAATTTGAAAGTAGTGCCGCGCGCATTTCTACTATTCCACCGTTCACTCCTCCTAAATCTATCACACCCATGAAAGAACCTTGTTGTTGAGAACAAATATAACTCCTCTGAGATCATCTTCTTCAACGATTAAACCGACGAATATTTGATTTCATTATTCTTCGTTCAAATATAGAAGTTACTATCAAACACTTGTTAACGCCTTTGATTCCAATTTTGTCAATATCAATGTGACCTTGATAAACATTCAACAAAATAACAGCAGGCTTGGTGACATTTTGTTTAATTAAAGAGGAAAATCTTCGCTTCGGTCCTGGAACTATTTTCATTGCCCAAAGTAGTCCCAAAGGTTCCACGCCGGTGTAATATCCTCCAATGAAGCATCGACGGAAACATCGATGTTCCCATTATCATCAGTCAAGTAATATGCATAAGCATGAAAATGTCTTCCTTTATCACTCGTCTGACACGATTGTAATGTTACCTTCTCATTTCTTCCAAGATTTATTACCTTGATTACCAACTGAGAAATCATCATATAAGGAACTATAAGGGCTGACTAAGATTTTGGCCATATTATTTGGTAGAGTAAACAAGGATTCTGTATAAAACAATTCTGCAATTGTTACTGGAATAAACATTGAAAACTACTAAAAAAAAGGGAAACCTGCATAAACATCATGTTTTGGTGGGGCGAAACAATCCTGATTTGGGAAATCGTATTCACACAAGATAAACAACAACAGTCCAGCATTAACAACAAAAACTTGCAGTTCTAAATAATAGTGCGTCTAGAAAAACTACTTATAATCAAATTCACGGAAACAACATAGCCTATAAGGCATTTTCTCATTACAGAAATATCAAAAAACCCTTCTCTCACAATTCCTGCATTAAGCTGTGAGACGAGAATCTCTCCTATTGTAAAATGCAAGACCTAATTTATCTTTCGATTCTTTCTCCACATTAAAAACAAGTTTTTACCATTGTACTTACTTAATTAACCAATGTCATCGTGCTTTAAAAGTGGACTATCTATAAAGCAGAATTTTTTTAAATACGTTGATAAGTTATTTTGAGTTGATATTTCTAAATGAGGTGTGGTATTATCAAATACATAGAAGTATTTTTTTTTTTCTAACATTTATCTGTTATTTATAGTTATTAAAAGTTATTTAAATATACCTAAACAAATCGAGTTCGAGTGATAAAACAGGAAAATGTGTTGAATTTTCAAATATTTTGATAAAGATTTTGCGCTCGGTATGTGCGTTATTTCATTACTTACATAAAAAGCTAAAAGACTAGTTATTGTACATATAGGCAGCTTGCCACAATGCATTTAATACGAAATACTTTACTGAAATTTGGTTGTAATCCAGTCAACATGCGGCTGATATTTTAACATGCATCTTTTGAATTGTTGAAAGCAAAATCGTGCTGTACATCATGCGAGCGTGCATAGTCAATAACGTAAACTTTACATGATATGTACTCACATAGCCAAAACATATGGACAATATTATTAGAGCCTGGCCTATATATTAAATTATAGTGAAAAAGTATGCGAATCAAAAAGCAGTGATTCTCCAAAGATGCATCTTCGATAGCAATAAATGTTACTGGCGCCACGTAGTGTACTAGATCATAAGTTAATTTATAAAGCTAATAATCACGTTTCCTATCCGTACGGCGTACATAATTGCCCATATTGAGGTAATAAGAATTTCTGTTACGACGTGATCATGAGATCACGTTTTCAAGTCTTGAGAAGTTTTAGGATTGCATTCAGTGTTTTTTGAAAATCTACAAATAAAATCAAATATGGATTTTTTAACGTCTAATCATTCGCGTTGGCGTTGAGGGCAAAGAGTCGGCTTACTAGTCAGACTCGGTCAACGAAGTTTATCAAACTCTAGTCAGTCAATTCTCGGACATTATATATATCTAATACGTACACAAATGCCGATATTATACAACCTTTAAACAGCGGATTGTACCTTGCCACACCTGTTCTCTGATCTTGACAGCAATCTTGGTGCTCAGCTAATAAGAGAAGCTAATAAAATGTATTCTGGAATATACAGTAATATGGGATCAAAGAAGAAAACACGTATATAAGTAACATCTGCTCTTATTTTTGTTCAAGCTGATATTTTGTTACTAACATACGACATACTAATTTCAATTTCCCTAGCAAGCACAAAATAGTATGCTACAGTAAAATGTCTCACTGAGTAAATCCGCCTTTCATTATCCGTACAAGTCTTATTGCAGGTGGGGCATTGTTCTCTGATTTTAAGATTGATTTCCTCGTCTCCCTCACAATGCGGCAACTATATGTTGAATGCTCTTATTGGATAAGCCCTTGTATCGTACTTTAACGCTCCAAACATAAATGACCAGTCACTGTGGTGAACCAACACACCTCTGCTGCCCACAGACGACTTTTTGTGAATCTCTTGT
This sequence comes from Styela clava, assembly GCF_013122585.1. Taxonomy (NCBI): domain Eukaryota; kingdom Metazoa; phylum Chordata; class Ascidiacea; order Stolidobranchia; family Styelidae; genus Styela; species Styela clava. The sequence goes on from NW_024102753.1 coordinate 59,518, forward strand.
TGACGGCTTACAACTGCCAGTTTAAAAAATGGCTCAAAAATTTGAACTGGTTGGATTCAATAGTTAAATGAAAAAGACATTTTTGTCTTCATATAAATTATAACTATAAACTTTGAGGAAAATTAGCTAGTTTTACACGATCGTTCAAAATTACGTCTGTTCAGGAAGTAAATTATATCATAAAGTTACTATAATGAACTCTTATTTTAGATCAGGACACAGTAATATGTAGAATGAACAAATGAGGGCCGTGAGTATGAAAAAATACAAAGAAGTACGTAAATTTGGCATTTTTTGTATAACTCCAATGGCATCTAGCGTCTGTATTAAAAGTTTTTGCAGCCACGGAAGGTCGACAGAGAGTCAGTCACTTTTGTTAACTGCCAAGCATATCGCGACCACTAACCAACATGTCCCCTGACCAATGTTCCCTTAATTTTTTGTAGTATGTGTGCGCGAAATTTTGGTGTGTGCGCACTTTTTTGGAAATTACTAATATTTGTGCAAAAATCTATGAAGAAATTTTGGCGTTCTAACCGGATAATGGGTGGGCCAACAACAAACTTTCTCAACCTGCCAACCGAGAACATGGTTACATTACATCGAAATACGTCTGTGCGCAGTAAATCTATGCGTGTGCGCAGCCTCTGAAAGCTATGTGCGCGCGCACACGCACACACTTTGAAGGGAACACGGCCCTTGACCTAATCCCGCACACTCGAATACCCTCGATCACCTACCCAAAACTCTAAAACCTATTAAACACAACTAATAGATTTGTTTCAAAACTTTGGGAGCTCTTTAACGTCATATTGAAATTTGCCCTTCAGTGAATAAGAATTTTTTTTTCGATAAATTCAATCTCATGCTTTATTGTGCAGTTCCATTTTGTAGCTTTTGTGACGATATCAAGACGGACTTGGTCCAAATTTCTATTTTTGTCAGTCCACAGCCATAACATCAAGAAATATTATAATATTAGCTGGTTTTCTATTACTTTGACGCCTTCCTGAAATTGGACTATATTTTTTTCTATGCCCTACTAGCAGACTGACTAGGAAACGTAATATTTGTACAGGTTGTTACAATAGTCTGTGTATACAAGCAAATTAGTTCAAAATAACTTTATTAACCCATTACTTGAAAATTGACCCTTGTCACTTCTCTTTAATATGATGTCACACAGTAATTTTCCTACATCCCTTTCATAAGTGGTGAACGTCCATATAAAATTTAAAACATCCTCCTCCTGTAATTTTATTATTATTAACAGGAATATAATTGTTCTTGAATATCCAGAAAGAGGCATATACTGTATATATTAGTACAGGTGGTCAGCCAAACACATAATACCTTTTCTCTGCGTCTATTTTTTCAAACTTCGACTTTTAACAACATCATGCTCGTTTGTATCAATATTTTAAATAAAATACTGGAACAATTTAAAAAATGTACGCTGTATAAATATATTCGGAAACACACGTTCCACTATTTATTTATTACTCCGGTGTTTAGAACTCACAAACGTGATTCGAGAGTGAAATTGTTATCTCATTTTGTTCCCATGTTCTTTCAAAAAGCTGATAATGTGTTTCCATGCATTAGCCTCATATGCATGATCTTTCGATGTACCACCGAGGTAGGTGGGATAGTTGGCCGTTGGCAAGATATACGCCAAAGAAAACATGGGTACGTATGGGGGAAAGATCATATGGCCAGTTCCGGGGTACGATTTTATTTCATAATTTGTCTTGTTTGAAGATTTCATTAGCTGTATAGCAAGTTCTGACTGTTCTTTCCAGTTCACTGATCTGTCATCTTCGCCGTATATAAAAAGTATGGATGCCTCCGATTTTTGAAATTCTGGGAAGTGCTTATGAATTTTTAGATATTGTGGAGTTTGTATCATGCACGATGGACGCTGTATGCCGTCAATCACTGGATGTCCATTAATCTTTTCTTCCGTGGGCATCCATATTTTTTCACCATATTTGAAATTTGTAAAACCAGAAGCAGAAAGAGGACCACTAATATTCACAACGCACTTTATATCTTTGACAAATGTTGCTGCAGCCAATACAGCGCTTCCTCCAAATGAAACTCCCAACACCCCGACCCCATCTTTAAAAACTTTCTCGTGGCAAAGAAGATATTTGACCCCTCTTTCAATGTACGCCAAATCAACGTGAGAAACTTTTTTTATCTGATCGAAAGCGCCAAAGAGACTTAGGCTCAGTACAACAAATCCGTAATTTGAAAGTAGTGCCGCGCGCATTTCTACCATCCCACCGTTCACTCCTCCTAAATCTATAACACCCATAAAAGAACCTTTTTGTTCAGGAACAAATATAACACCTCTGAGATCACCTTCTTTTACAACGAACCGACGAATGTTAGAATTCGCAAATTTTCTTTCAAATTTAGAAGACGCCATCAAACACTTTCTCATATTTATGCTTCCAATTTGATCAATGTCAATGTGACCTCTATACACTTTATATATAATGAAAGCAGGTGTGGTTGCATCTTGCTTAACTAAAGACGAAAATTTCTGTTTTGGTCCCGGAACTATTCTCATTGCCCATAATAGTCCCAACGGTTCCACGCCGGTGTAATATCCTCCAAACGAAGAATCGACCGAAACATCAACTTTTCATTGTCGTCAGTTATGTAATATGCATAAGCATGAAATTCTCTTCCTTTATCACTCGTCTGACATGATTGTATAGTTATTTTCTCATTTAACCCTAGATTCACCACTCTGATCACCAAATTGGGATCATCATACAAAGAATTGTATGGTTTGACAATTATTTTAGCCATATTTATCCGAAAACGTACACATGCCTGCTTCATGCAATACAAACGATATCTCGTTTGAAATTGATTAAAACGTTTGTACAATAATTTGAAGGTGAAAAACGTTGTACGTCGTCACGTAATGAAGAGTTATTGTGTATGCCTCACAATCAATAAAATTGCGTAGCTATGATATACCTAAGCGACTCGAGATCAATTAATCTGGACAATAATTGAAACAAACATCATATAAAAAAGATTAGTTTTATTGCGAAACATTTTTTGTGTAAACTTGATATTAAATATCATCAGAATTGCAATATGAAGTGCGACAAGCTGATTTCTAGCGTGGGGTGGTGAATTGAAATACGATAGCACACAGTCGTTTGGACGTTTTCAAATGCAATACAAAATTTGCTTCAGTACGATGACTGGTAAAATCATACGCATCTCGATATCTCTTCACAAAATAAGGTTAAACATGTATTTAATTAGGAAATATAGACATTCGCCATCATACATCGAAATAGGAAGCATATATAACTGGTCTAGGATTTTATGTTCATTCTACGAATATTTTATGAATAAGTAAGTGTAAATATTTTTGAAAGTAAGAAAATAGTATAATTAGTTTCAACATTCTGAATCTGATCCACTGGATTAATTTTGATAGACACAGTAAAAAGAAATAGCGTGTTCTTTATACTTGGCGTTCTTATGCTGTCATTCAATTCCCAAACTTGCTTTGAAAAAATTGGAAATGGGAATTGTGTAGAAATGCATCTTCCTATATCCGCAACGTCTTTCCAGTTCTATCTCGAAAGCTTGCTTTACAACGATCCTTCCGTGCTTATGCGCACTCCAGCTTATCAGCCCCATCAGGCCAGCAGATATATCAGCTTAAATTGTGAACAAGAATATAACTTGAAATCCATCACGAATTTCGTTGTAACGACGCATATTGGCTTACTTACGATTTGTTGCGCCAATTCTCTTCGAAAATAATTACATTCCCTTCATTTTGAAGCTGATTTGCAGTAATAATAAGGGCATGACGTCATGAGAATTGTCAAGTGAAGCGCTGACTTTGCAAATTCCGTAAATATAATTGTGACTTTTTCAGTAACGATTTTAGCTATAATAAAGGTTGAGGTTTTGTTTTGTTTGAAAATGCCACAAGAACAGTAAAGTTAATTATCTATAATTAACGCATAAACCTTTACACTACACAGAAGCCCTTATCTGCTAAACCTTTACAGATTCTTGGATATTAGGTCGCATATCATGTAAAATGACATCAAGAAGAATAAACCTTTAGCGTTATCTCGTCATACAGAACTTGAGCATACGCTTTTAAAAAGCTACGAATGAAGTTTTAAAGCCTGTTGGTTAAAAAAAAGTTTTCTGAAAATGAACGGTGCAAAATGAACTCAGAAAATCGGATCTTAAATTGGCAATTTTAGGAAACTGCAATATAATAATAATGCGATACTGGCGGAAAATGGGATATTATGCAAATTTCAGAAATACTTTTCTTATTCGTATTGTATCCAGCAATCATCTTTAAAATATAATGGGAATTTGAGAACCTGGTAACACTCAGCAAAGCATAAAAGCGATTCAAATTCATGAACTCGAATTCATTTTTTAAAATACAGGCACAGTATTTACAGGTACAGTATTTCGGCACACGAATTTATCATGGCTTACTAAGGTTATTCATCTATCCGTGAGTTACTCTTTATGCCATGCTTTTCCACTTTGACTTATTTTATAGCCTTGCTTACCTTATCCACAGACAACTGTTTCGAATTATTGGCTTTATCTTGCCTACACGAGAACAGCTTGAATATATAGACGCAGTCACCATATTCGAGACACATATTGAATACTACAAATTTCTCTCTGGAAAAAAAACTTTTGTCGAAATATTCTATACCTAAGTTATATTGAATGAGAAGAATGTTATATACAAACTTTTAAACTGACATTCTGAGGAACAAAACTTATCTTTCGTTTTTTTTTTGTTCTAGAGTAATTGTCGAATTTTAACCGCTAACAGATTTCGGCCAACTAAATTATTTTCTGTGACAGAAAAATATTCTTATACAGTATCTTAAAACTCGCGTTATTTTAGGGCTCATACCAACCGTCGAGCACAAATCAACTCGCGACTTTTGTTTAGTTCCGGTATAAAATGAATAATGTTATTTCGAAAATAACTCCTGGTACAAAAATTAGTTGAATTTTTCAGAATCTTTATTATTCTTCAACGACCTAGTATTTAGATATTTCGTGCGTATGCATGATCACGCATTTTGCAAGATGGAACTAAATACGTTAATCATATTCGAGTTATCTGACGTATTGTGGAGGTTACACAATGTTATTCTGTGCCACACTCATGTGATGTATAACTAGTCGTCCAGGCGTGTCTATCCAAACAATTCATAAGAGCGACCACGGGTATATGATACATCTAAGCTATGCTGCTGTTGGTTTAAACCGTCAATATTACAGGTAAATTTTAATTTAGAAGGCAGAGTTGCAATGGAGAATAATTCATCTGGACCAATCTACTACGAAATCAGTCCTCTTAA
>NW_024102754.1:0-63966 GCF_013122585.1 Styela clava
ATTCAAACCATGCATATATCGCCAATAAAAAGACTGAAGCATGAATCAATTAATCACAGTCAATTTTGGACACAGATGAATGAATCTCTCCAAAAAATATTTATTCAACTTAGTATGGCTGCTTTAAAAAACAAAATTTATAAATATTAGTATACATTTACTACCCGTAAATATTCTATATTTCAGTCAAATTGCAGTGAAATTATAAACCATTTACGTCTTTTTTGTAAGTGATAGGACATCGAACTCTATATGTGAACGACATCATTGAATCGTGTTGTTTGGTTGTGGTCGAGTGACGTCTATCAATCTTGTACGAGCAAGCGACCTAATATGACTGTTCTTAGAATATAGATTACGATCATAGAAATCAAACACACAACTATGGTTAAATAATTCTTTACGCATTGATTCAGCTTATTTTGATAGAATTTTTCAGGAATTTTTATTTGGTACCACCACTAGTCAGAACGAAATGAATTTATTGACATATTTGTGATGTAATCTTTACCTAAAATTCATCTACATGTTGAATGCTTAAATGAGTTATGTATAAATTGAAATTTAATGAACACAACCACAGAAGATATTATGTTAGTTGAGTTCACATCAAGTACTCGGAGCTTTGTAAGCCTTAAATATTATTGGATAGCGTAATCGACCAATTATAAATTGATAAAGAAAAACCGAACATTTTCTCTGATGACTCCATCTATGAATCATCAAACCATGAATGTGATTTATGAATGGACCATGCGCTATCCATTCAAAACAATGACTAGAAATACATATTCATTACTATCAATAGTTTCCAAAATGAGCAGTTGTACTTGTCAACCGTGGAAATTTAGATAAAAATCTCATCAATTATAAAATCTACAAATATAACGATGACTTCATGATAGCGATTCCGTAAGGTCAAGTCTGACGAGATTTACTTAGATAAGTTCGCCTTTAATTTAAAGAGAGAATGTATCTTCTCTTTGTCGAAGTTTATAAGAAACAGGATAATAATCGATTTGGAGATCCGCGGTCTAGGAATTCTCAGAGATATATATTTAAGATATAGTAAAAAATCATTGACACTCCGGAGTCATACTTTATCGCCATCGTGACACCCAACTTATATCAAACCATTTTCTGTTGTTGATTGTATTGATGCATTATCGTGCACGGACTCCATGAATAAGAAATGCTGTGTATCGCAATACTCACATAACAATACAATTCATTATCACAAGCTTATTGAAATTAGTTGAAGGGTGTATAATTTCATGCGTGTGTAAACAGTATTTATCACTATAGTGAAAATTTCGTTGGAACAGGCAGGGAAGCCAAAAATAATCCGAAAATGCAATATTTGTTGACAACAAAATTTAACCAATTTAGTATTTTCATTCTATCATTGGATAAAGAGTTTGATTGCATTTGTTTTCCTCATCTATCCGGAATCAAAGGAAAAATTGGGGAATCGTTATCATATCGATTTCATGCTATAATTACAGATTAATATGAAATGGAATAAATACAAATTCCGTCAAGTTATCCGCTCAGTACAAATTACTGGTCCAAATTGTAACAATACCAAATTAAACCTGAAATTTACCTACGATGTTGTTTTTCCCATTTCCCATTTATTTAATATAAAATTCTACTAAATTGAAATAAGCGTATTCGGGAAAATATCGTTCATTTAGATTTAAATATGCTGTGGATTATCTATGTAAGTTACGTTGATGATGGGTGTGGCTTTAAATTTTTTTACAAAACACGTCATTCGCTATACATTTTTAAACTATGCATGAATTTGTCCTGTTTCTTTTCCCGGATTACAACTCGACCGGACATGCTATGTGACATCATGTATATAAAATTATAAGATTTAAAAATAACTGTGAATTATTGGGGCGTCACGCAACATTTGAATATGAAATTCAAGTTTTGTGACGTCATGACGGCGTAAATCATTTTTTTAACGAATTTGATATTTATGATATCACACACATCACGTACTGTCGTACCGTATATAAAATACACACAAATATTGATTGGATTTTCCTTGTAATTAATTAAAACGTCTTGTCTCAGCCAATGTAGGCGCCTAATGAGAAATGCTGAAAGAGTGCGGTTCAAATACGTTCACACGGTCTCAACGTTTTATTGAAAGTATTATAATTAACGTGTTCACGGAAGACAATTTTCCTTCAAGCTTAGCCAAGCTCTAACCTCAATAACTAGTTGTCATTTGCATCAACACTGCTGTCTGGTAATTGGGAATATAATATGAGAAATGTTTTGTTCGATGAGATATCTAAGAAGAGCACGTATGATACAAATGTGTTGTTTCAGATTTGCTATTTCTATTCAATTCTAGATAGCCAGCGTATTTCTACCTCTCAAGTTTTGGTGTATTTAGATTAAATATTCACAGATCGACGGATATATTTTGTTCAGTAATAAACCTTTTTTCAAAATATGCCCTCTTGAAGTAGATTTTCCAGCTGCAACATATATCGTGGTATCTAAAATCTCTACACATGTGTGGTCTTTTAATTGCTTGTAATTCTACGAAAAATAGATTTGTCAAATGTTCCACTGATTCATTCTTTGCCGAGTATGGCCTATAGATTCATGCGTTGATTTACGCTGGGTTAACATATATATGCCTGTGTGAATATTCGTAGTGTTACCAGTAAAAAATCAACACATTTCCTATTGATCTCAATGTGACGTTCAAGGTTATTTCGATTCGTGACAAAATTTTGTTTAAAGCAGATGCATGAAACCATTTTACGGCGTTCTGCAATTTTGTCGCGTGTCTCACATGCTAATTAAAGCCGTAATTTTGTGTGTCTTCTTTAAATGATTACTTCCTTTGGAAAACCCAATAGAATGATTCATAGGATGTTAAATACTTATTACACTTACGAGCTAAGTGGTGATTAATGATTAGGTTTCCCGACATTTCATTTGGAATACCTAATTTGAATCAGATGGTTATTCTTATGTACAACTATTATCTTCCCATACACTAATGATTTCAGATATCTGATTTTCAGTAGCTATTCTTAGCTTAAGATTTAATGTAAATTATAGCGCCTAATTAAACATGAAAATTAAATGCTGCATTAGGAAGACATACTATTTGAAATTTGTAATACAACAACCAATGCGAGGAACGTCGAAGTTTGGGTGCATTATGAGTCTGATCAATGTAACTTTTTTCCCAATTTGAAAACTTCAATATTTCAGGAAAAGGGCAACGCTTTTCTCTTTCAAAAATCATTTACAATTCACGACAAAACACTTCGAGATAAGGTCAAAAGATGAACCAGCTCAGTTTGGGTAATAAAATAGTTTGTTATAATGAAACGGCGTTTCTTCGTCTGTGGAGATTATTTCCATAACGTATAGAGCATTTTATGTAATTTATAGCTATAATCGTGTTATATATGACCCTTTTCCATTGTTTTGGGCATAAATTTGTGAAACAAAACCCGACATAATACCTTTCCTGTAGAAACAATTTTAGCACATTAAAGTCTAGCATTCCAAATTGCTATCTTCAAACTGAATCTTCTATTCATAGATTATTTCTGCAAACAGGACAACGTGATGACAACAATGCTATAATAAATCATAGATTCCAATTTTAAAATATTCGTAAGCGTTTTTGAAAGTATTATTTCCGTATCGGTTCAATATGAAATCAGTTTATTATTTGCAAAATATTGATTCCAGGATTCGGCTTCATGCTTTCACATCACTGGGTGTGGGTAATTACTAACTTTTCTCTCCTTTTTCAAATGGGTAATTCCCATATTTATCTCCCACTGCCAAACGAATCAATTAGCTATGATATAATCAACCTCGTTTTTACCTAAACTAAAACTGTGTATCTAAATTTAAAAAATAGTATTAATGTGGTAAATAAGCTTTAACTCTAGTATTTCTTCTTTGATTTCTGAGGGCTTGTTTCCTCCGAATTTTCATAATACTATCGAACTTGAGAATGATGTACTGGTGATAATTTCTTCTTTATTTCTGAGGCAATTGTAAAACTTCAGTCATGGGCTGTTTATGATTCAGTTATTATCTTTAGTGACCACGCTCTTTTAAACTATCCCTTATCTTGTCCCTATTCAACTTTATACAATAAATGTTAGTCTCAATCATTTTTTCTAGGCTACTTGAATAGTTTGTTGATCACGTCAATCAAAATTATATGGCATACTATGAATTAGTGCTATGAAGTTATTAATATACGAGTACTTTGATTATTGCTAAAAAAATTTCAACAAAATTGGGTGTAGCCTACAACTGTAATTTGGTCATACGTTATACCCATACAGTTTTTCTCCTAACTTTGTATCATTTTTTGGAATTGCGTATTACAAAATAAATTTGTGTTGTTTTTAAAATTTGTCCTTTTTTTGAGCTACATAATACCTATTTTGCTTCATTTTCATCAATGAGATAGACATCATTAATTCTAATGTTAAAAAATCGAAGTGCACATATGGCTTAATTGCATGATAGTTTTCAATTTTGGAGGCTGTTAATGCTCGCACAATTTTGAACCTAGGCTTTAGCATTTATTGTTTTCCGCCAAACCGATTACCTAAAAAGCGCACTTTCTTTTAAATTTATCTTGATCGTTTACTTAGCCTTGGCCATTACAAATTTGAAGCATTTTTGTTAAAATTGAATTTAATCTTCAGGTTGCAATAAAATGTTTAAAGCTCTGTTGAACAATGAGAACATGTTTGCAGCAAATTGCTCTCTGTGATAAATATGCTTGAATGCAATTGGAGCAACTCGTTATTACTGTCTTTTTTGTTAGTTTCGGGTTGGATAGAACTCTTGCGCATACCTATTATATATACATATATTTGTAGACTGTAAAATATCTGATCAAACTTTTTCTTTCATCGAATGGTCGTTTCCGATTGTAAAACCAGTATTCTTCATAGCGCCCTCTATATGCAATATGGAGTTCCACAAGGCTCAATTACCAGACTCGCATTGCGTTTCATTAACGACCTCGGATTGAAATTCGCTCTAGATGGCATAAGACTCATAGCATCACTTTATATTCATATCTCGATGTCATATTAAATTAGCAGCAATACTTACCTTGCTCAAATTTTTTAGCGAGGAAATCAGTGCTTATGAATCTTTCCCCGACATCTAAACATCCGCATCCTCAACCAATCACAAGCGAGCAGATGTAAACAAACATTCTCCGCTGAAATGTCGCTCAGACAACTTTGGACGCGATCGCACAGTTTGCTGGTGGTTTAGGCAGATATTTGTCCTTTTTTTCGCTTTTTGTTTTCTTCACAGGGCTGCGAAAATTAGAAAGCTGTAATACTGTATGTTACTTGTTGCAAATCACGTTCACGAAATCTATATATCTATACTAAAAGGCTGTACCCGTTGCAGGCACCTTACATCAGTACAGGTACCGTACAGGTCAACCAACTGCTATTTCGAACCAAAAATAGTAGAAAGTCATGTTGATGCAATCAAGGGTACCGGTAGCCTACCGTATGTCAGTACGGAAGAATTCGCCTTCGATACGATGCTGCATTTTTATTAAACAGAATCTATTACTGTAGTAGTGAATTATTTTGGTAGACCAACTATGTGTAAACGCTGCGCATATGGTATTTGTGTATTTGCCCGCCTGAAAACCTGTACGGTACCCCTGTCGTTCAAATGGAGTAAGATTTGTAACTTTTCCGAAGCCACATATTGACCGCCAAAAAGCAATGAGATGGATAAAGATATGCAACAGGCCTCACAGTCAATTTTATCTTGGAAAAAATCACCAGAAATACCTACGTGTGTACCAAAGTAGACCAACATAAATATTGTTTTCGATACCAATGATATATTCAGTATGTTAATTCTTACATAAAACAAATTTTCATACAAGCAATGTGTTCCATCATGCATTTTCATGGAGGCTATGGACCAACTGATGAATACCCTGACCCTATATCAGATTCTTGTCGCCCAACAAAAAAGCACCATCAAATTGTAAGGTAAGGATTACTTATACCATAATTTAACTTTGTATCATAATTGAACAGGATCTGTCACCAGATACTTCATTTGATACAGAGACATGCGAATCTGACAAAAGTGAGAAAGAATTGTCAGGAATCCAACCAGGTCTGCCCCCAGACTCTTTAGTTGAAACTACCTCAAGTGCCGCTGATGAAAATGACAGCGCTCTGTCATCATCATTATGGTTCTCTGGCATAAAACAACATAAAAAGTCAACATACAAACAAAATGCAGAGAAAACTGGAACTCGAGCATAGCTTAAAATAGATTTCAAAAAGGACGCGGCTACCTACTAGAAAAAGAAATAATAAAAGGGCACGAAAGAATTAACAAGATTCAGAATCGGGCAACACTTTTAACGTAATTCAAAATGAGAAAACACATACTTCTTCCAGATTTGTCATATTTGTCGACTGTAAAAATGATGAATAAAGAAGGAAAATTAATATTGAAGACTTAGGTCTTCATGCAGAATCTTTTACAGTCCATTGGTGATAAAATGATGTTACTTTACGGAGGATGCTTCGCATGCATGCCATGTCCGGTGTGACCCGGGTGATTGCAATATCATTTTTTGTGCGAACTGCAAAGTCTGCTGCTCCTGATACCAGAAGTTGGCCCTGCTCTTGGTAGTAACTGTGGTGTGTGATAAATATCCTTATTTTGTTAGGTTGTTTTGCATTTATCACTGTCATATAAATTACAACTTGTTCATGATCACCTGATAACTTTAGAACCGAATCAAGTGGTGGGTGTTTGCCCATCTGACTATATAACAATGAGGTATGGCTCAGTGAGCGCAATTCTTCCATATTATCAGAAGATGAAACTAGACAGCTTTAATAAAATAACTCAGCAGTAAAATCATTGTAATACATTATGTCTGTGAATGGAATTGTGAAATGAATTTAATTCTAACATTTTGACGTTTCATGGTTTTTGTTTGTTGTGCCCAAAAGCATATATCTGGTGTGTATTTTAAACCTATACAACACAATATCTGGAAAACTGTATAACTTGTAGTAATTTTCTTGCTTGTTCCTTCATCATATATTTTTTATAATCTGTTATATTCTATTTCTACACTGAATGAATAAACTATATTGTAAAACCTATCAGATACCCGACTGTTTTTAGTTGAACCGGTATGATTGGAACTCTGGCTCGATCTAACTTTGTGGGATTAGCACCAACTACAGACGACAAAACTGTTGGATCTATTTTGTTCCCTCCATATAGGTTGTTACCAATGCTGGGGAACTCTTGTACATGCTTGGCTCAGCGGAAAATCTTTTATTCCCCTCAATTTCATCTGTTGGATAGTCTTGGTTAGTCCAACGATATGGAAACAAGCACCAGTAGTTCTGATGAATATGTAACAATTTTTAAACCATGTTTATCACTATAACATTATTGGTCTTGTAATTTTATGTGGTATGTAATCGATACATCAATAAACCTGTTGAATTTAATGTTTCGATAGTATATTTGCACCCATCTTACTGAGCTAATAAATCTGTGTTTCTATGATACGACATAAACTTAAGTGCCCTCACCATGCCTAGCATGTACAAATTGCATCAGAGACTTGGTGACTATCCAGCGACACCACTATTTGAAGATGATGTGGTGGCAGAGACTCCTGAACTTATTTATAGCACTTGTCTTTAAAATCTAGCGTTGAACCATCATGAATGTATCTGAAAAAAATATTCACCTGTTCATAATTACAGATTGCTGTAGCTTGTGCAATTTATCCAAGAATGTATTCAAAAGACTTTTTACCCTGCCCCTGCATTTCATTTGTTTCTATACTAAACCCACCAATTAAGTCCTAACTTGGACGTTATCTATTAGTCTATGAACCATGGGATACCGGTACGGTACCGGTAGTCACGCTGGTCTCCTAGTCCTCTAACATTCTTCAACCATTTCTCGCCATCACCAGAGAAATGCCATTCGAAGGCCTTTAAAACGAGCAACGTACCACTCTATCGCCCTACACAAACCTGAATATTTGCAATGTTTGTCTGAGCGACCAACATCAAAACGATAAAGGTCGGGGAAAGGTCCATTCTTTGTGAAATCGGAAGAAACTACAATTTCGTTACCAATCATATAAAAATTGTTATTGTTAATTCTATCCAATTCAGTACGGTTGGAAAGCCTAAAAATATTTTATGAAATAAATAAGTTGTGTATAGTTATGAGTAATTATAAATGAAAATCTGTTTCTGTTAATGTGTGAAAGTGATCGCATTAAAGCATCGTGCCATCGGTTACATGGGACTTTTTTACCAATGCTCATCCCATTTTGATTGCAATAGTTTTAATCCTCATTCTGTAATACACGTTTAATTGCAATGTTTTAAAAGAACGTGTTCAAAGAAGGAGAAAAATAAAATTCTCAAATAGAAAGAAAATCATCACTAGCGCATATAAGTTTGCTCTACATCACCTCTAGTGTTCGTGGTTTTAGCTTATTTAATTCTTAAAGTTTCCTTTTTTTGAAAAAAAAATAACAAAGCGTGTCAAACCTCCACACGTAACAGTAAAAATAAAAAGAGCTGTCTAAAACTTTCATACCCAAATAAATCAACGACAAATGTATACATCATTTAGTAGGGATTTGTAATATTATCACTGAAATAGGAAAAATAAATTAAAATTGAATATTGGACTAGGATCGAATAAAAAAAATGTATATTCGAATACATTATTATTTTGGTGATTAAAAAAGTACGAAAGTACGAGGCGAAAACGAAGTAGTATGGGTATGCAATCTTCCACAGTAGACTACCGGTAACGCAGCTTCCACGACTTCGCCTGACCACCAGATCGCGAACGCGGAACGCCAATTTTTTTATTTTAATGACGTCTCGAACAAATTACCGAATGTCTTAAAGCCCGCAGATACTCTTGAAATATATAAAAGTAATAACCTTCTAGCGAAAAATTGAATTGCGAAGCAATTGGAGCTGTAGATGAAAAGGAAGGCGATTTTTTCATACGGTAACAACAAGAATACATAACGACCACATCACAACACGATTCATGGATTCATTTCGTGTCCAATAAACGTTTCCAGTTGATATGGAAGATAGTTTTTATAATGTCGATGAGGCTTTGTCGTGTCAACAAAATTAAATATATTCTCGCTTGTGTTTTCAAGAACTTTCGCAGTGATGTTCCAGTCAGTTTTTTTTTTACAGGGTTGACAGCAACAGTTTCCTGAATGCAATGTCATGTGTCCCAACAGAGATTACAATTCACCACTTATAAAAGTCCATAGTTAATTGAAGAAGAATATTAGCAGTTTTCTGCAATAAACTTTAATCAAACATTCTTTTTGTGAAATTCTCTCGCAACAAACTGTTTCCATGGTTACAATTTCCATAATAAACTCTAAGATAAAATATCGGCGCTAGATGTAGATAAAGAGTTCTCATTTTCAATTTTCACTCAATTTATTGTAATCATAAATATGAGTTGAAGATGATTGTAACAAAAAGATACAGCTAGAGAAAAAAGTTCAAACCAGTTGGAAGTTGTCAATGTGTATATCATGCACTTATGGAAAAAAGAATAATTATCCAACAAATGTCCTCAAGAAAAACATAACAATCTGTAGCAATGTCCATATTTGAAAAACTGCAGCACCATGAAACTTATATTGGAACAAGTGACCGTAAATTAAACAGAAATATTCGTAATATTTTACTTTCGAGTCGTATTATTTTATTTTGCCTTTTAAATGATCCGACCTCTTGGGTACAAAGTCATTTGAAAGACAGTACTATAAAGTATACAGATTCAAATTGTCATGTTAAAAATACCAAGTAATACTTGTATCATTTCTATCAGAATTATAATAGTAAAAAAAACAAATCGAGTTATTTTAAAAGTAACCTAATTACACAAATATAGCAACATTGCAAACATGCAAAAATTGAGATTTTCTGTGTACTAGTTTCACAACAACATTTCAAATAAACCATGAAATTTGAAAATTGTGCATCTGGAAAAATAAGCATTCATACGGCCCATGTTGTAACTCATGAGAAAATGCATAAAATAAATAGGGAATTCACATTCTAAGCAACATCATTAAACGGTTTTTGAAAATTCGTTTACTGCTTGTATACATCCCGATCTAATAAAATATTTTAAAGAGAGGTGTTATGCCAAAGTAAAAGTTTCAATAAATTTTTTCCGTCATCCATCAATTAAAATATGAAAAGAGATTTATTTTATGGTAAATTGGCCCATTAATTCTACCAATAGCAATTCATTCATTTAGATAGTTGCAACCTGGTCTCTCAAAATAAGAACTCCGTAATCCAGTGTGAATGGCTAAGAAATACATTTGTGTGTGAAAAGATTCTGCTTGAAACTGACAAAAAAAATCCTAAATCTTTAAATTGCCACCATTTCTAGTAACTGCATCTCAATCCATGATTTAAAAAAAAATTAGAACCAGGAGTTGAAAGCTGTTAAGGTGCAGATCATGCATTGTCCCATCATAATGTGTATATTTTACCTACTACGTGTAACGGTGTATGTAATCAAAAACAATTATCTTCAAAATCCAACAGAAAAACACAGCAGTCTGTGGAAACGTTAATCATTAAAAATATATAGCAACATGAAACTGAAGCAAAGTACACAGAAACAGAGTGTTTCCCTGTGGTTTTGTGTCCGTTCAGTTGTAAAATCATTTAAAAGACAAGAAGATACAGAATCTAATTTTTTTTAAGCAGTAATTGTATTATAAATTCGTATCAGAATAATACTTAAAAAACCAAAATTAAGTTATCTAGTAACACAAATATTGCAAATATACATTATTGCAAATTTTCAAAAATAATGATATTAGGCTGAAGTGAAACTTTCATTTGATTTTTTATATTTAACAATGTCTTTTACACGAGCAAATTCTGGTAGGTTAAGATGGGTGTAGAATAGGCATTCCAGTATGAGATGACCAGCTTTTTATTTCATTATCACCTAAAATAAGAAAATGTTTCATGTTACAGTATAATATTATACTTCATATCACACAGGACTGAGGCTGCATGACCCGTTGGATAATTCATTCTGGCCCGCCTGATGCTACAACAACCAAACTAAAACTATATTTCGATGTTTTAGCTGAAAAATAGCTCAGGGAATTTGTTGAACTTGCAGATTAAATGTAGTTTTGGTACGAGGCTTATGTATCCCACTTTTTCTTTTATAGCACGTTGAATAAAATTACATAAAATATAACATTTTACTTCACAATAGCACGGCCTGTTGGTCTAGTTGTAGAAAAAAATTTTCCCATGGTCAAAAAACTCTGCCCGTCCCTGCACTTTAGCACATAGAAATTTTGAATAAATGTTTCGCCCGACTTTCTTTTCCGTCGTGAAACGGAAATCACGTATTACGTCATGCTCATATGTAGAATAATGCAGCTTTGGAAGAATTTGATGAAAAGATAGACACTTACTTATCAACGACCATGCTTGTTTCTGAATACAAAATGATAGATTACGTTAGGGTTAGATGATAATGTGAATATTATACCATTGCCTCATTTATTTTATTCACTTATTTAATTCGTCATCCATTTTCAAAGTGAATTGACGGATATGACAGTTTTTTTATTGTTTGTACACAAAGACTAAACAGAAATTAGAAATATGTCAATTACAGAATAAATGATTGTAAACTCGTATATTTTATAGAGACAATTTAAAACCTATTCCCTTTTGGTATGAAAAGAAGCACATATTTCGCACATTTTCAACGAAAAACCTGGATCATGTAATTTAACAATTATTAACTTTGTATCATTGGCGAGACAACTTAGTTGCATTGTGATTTACATCTGAGTGAGTTACATTGTATATATATATATATATATATATATGTGTTTTTGAATTTTATTGTCTCAATATGTTGTTGACTATAACTATCTCCACAGCACAGATGGCAATAAAATTCAGTTTTTGTATATTTTTCGAAAAAATAACGACACTTACCAGTAGAATCTTGATAAACCTTGGTTCATAATTATTTCTTCTCAAATCAGCAGCATACAAAGCAAATTCTTTCAAGGATGGGAAGATCGGGTTAGTCTGTGTAACAAAACAAATTCCACTTTCAGACATGTTATATCATATATACCTATATTATGGATGGCGGAAGCAAAATGACACACTGTACAATTTTCAAATAGTTGCGCTGTTTACGTGCCAGTATTACATTTTTTGCATGTCTATTGAGTGTTTTGTGTAACGGTGTCATATCTGATCTGGTATATTCACTCTGCTAAATATGAACTAAGTAGAGACATTTGCTGAATCCTCATACTAGAATAACTAGATTGATACTTGAAATGTGAATATGAAATAAAAACTGAGACAAAAGATGTTGAATTATGACAGAGCTACTCGGGGAGGCTAATCGGTTGCAAATTCTTTCTTTTTTGTAATACAGGGTGTCTCAAAAGTAGGTATACAATTTTGATTTGCTTTTCAGTTACTCATCAATTTCTTCAAGGAACATAATATGGATAAGCAGTAAAATTTAGGTATCGTTTGCATTTTTCATCAACCCATAGAATGACAAGGATATTAAGACAAAAATGAGGTGCAAAATTGCTACTTGGCAAGAAGCATATAAATTAGTAAGGCAAACTCAGCACCTCTTTAAGAGAGAATTTGGGACTATACCGCAGTCACTGAAGTGGCGAAAAATTACCATATCAATTGTATTGTATTGTTATGCCATAATCGCTGTAACTGCAGTAACTGCGTGCCAGTATAATATACCGGTAATTTAGTGGTTACCCTTATTGTCAGACTGGAATAAAGTTGGTTTTATTACCGATTTCTGTCACTGAAATGGTAGTATTTCTTCCTTAATTCGTAAGTTGGTAGATCAATCGATGTAAAAAGTATGTTTAATTAATAAATTTTCCATTGTACTAAAATAAATTGTTCTCATCAAAAATCACGAAAAAAACTATATTTAGCTTAGCCTTCAATTAAAAATGATCACAGAAAAACTTACATATTCCATTTCATTAACATTGAACAACAGTTTCATTTTCAATAGTTTTAGATATAGGGCACCAACTAAAGTTCAAGTGCTCAGTGCATCTAAAATGCATGATCCGGTACGGGGTAGACACCATTAAAAGTTAAAATGTGGGATATGTCGGCCATACTATATATATAAATCAATTAATTTTGTAAATGGTCCAATATAATACAGTTTGGACCTGATAGTTTGTTTGAAAACCCCACAATAATATATTTACAACAGACGGAGATCTAATAAAATACGAACTAAATCGTTCGAGTTTACTACCTAATTACAGGGAGTTCCAAAATAAATGAAACCCATTAATTCGATTACTAATTTTGTTGGTTTCATTTATTTTGAAACGTCCTATATATTAAAATCTTATAAAAAGATAATTGAATAAATTATTGAATAAATAAGTGTCGATTTCTTTACCATAAACCTGCAACCCCGTATAAAGACAATTTGTGAATTCATTATAATATAACACAGAACTTACCATTTTGTTTTCCCCGGTAATGAAAATCTCCGGCAATAAAAATGAATTCTGATCTATTTACATAAAACACAAAACTCCGCGAGTCTTTGTTCACAGAGAAGTACTAACTGACATTGATGATAAATAAAACAAAAATTGAGAGGACACTATGGCCTACTTATATGCACACGAACTTTACGTTCCAATGCTCAGGGTAGGTTTACATCTGCTACGCTTATGCGAGTGTCGCGACAGATTAAAAATGCTATTTTGAACGTCGGACATACTACGGGAGTCACTTGGCTAGTCTCCGAACTCGTAATAGAACTATAATAAGAAAAATTGTCAGTCTTATAAAAACAAATTTCAAAATTCTATTTCAATTAATTATGTTGATTTATAATTTTCAGCATAAGCATGCAGTCTATGTAAAAAGCTGAGTTGCAATTCATTGTAATATAACACCTAACCTCAACTTCTCGTTTTCTTCGGAAATAAAATTTAACTCTGAGCTTTTTAAACGGAACAAAAAATATAAGCCTTCATATACAGAATACAGATGCGTACTAACATGGATGATGAATAGAACAAAAATTGAGAGGCAGTACTATGGCTTGCTTACTTGTATGCACAACTGAGTTTACACATGGTGTAACTTTTTTCAAATTTATCATGTGAATCAGAAATGACAACACACCTAAAAAAGTTAAAAATATTGGAACTTCATTAATATCAATTTTTGTTATACCGCAATATAATCAGTCAATATCAGTATCTATTAGTCCAAAAGCGTAACAAACGAACATACAAATTTTAATAATAACCTGCTATATTCGCCGTTGTTTAAAAAATGATCATGTCTTGATGCACATTAATACCTATTCTCTCTTACGATGCGTGAAGAAATTCAAATATGTCACACGTCATATACGTTTGCTAAAGGCTGCTGGCATATGAACGAAAGTTTTGCGGCAGTTAGTGTCGATATATCAGTGGTTTGCAAATTTATTTGTATTGTGACACCCCGTGATAAATGTCAATAAAAGGAAAAATAGTCATCATCAAACGAAATCCAAAGACTACTTGCGAATCTCCTTTTCAGAATTTATTGTTCAGTATAATTATTTCTATTGTGTACTTCTGCAGTACAAGTTAATATTTAACCCATTTCGACTCCACGCGCGTCAAACAGGTGCGAATCCGATAAAAACGACCTCCACTTTGAGAACCATGGTATTACGTATTAGTCATCACAAAAAAAGCGGTATGCTTATAAATGACAATTTCCCTTCTGCGTTTAGACCTGAGCAACTTTGAAATCAACGTTTTTTATTGTGTTAAAAACATCTCAAACAGACCGTAAATTGTGAAAAAGCAAGGTGAATGGCTCGCGTTAATATTGAAATAATGCTATTACAATAACAGATGATTGCTTCGATTGTGCCAAATTATTAAATTAAACATGAAATTACCGGGATGCACAAACCGTACAATCATTCCGCTTCATTCAAATTAGTGATATGCTATTTTATTTCATTTGTAAATAGCAAGAACATTTTGAGGATAGTTTTAATTTCTGTGTTATTTTTTGTGTTTTTTGTTATCTATGTGTTAACATAAACCTACAACCCTGTATAAAGCAAATTTGTAAATTCATCATAATATAACACAGAACTTTTGTTTTCTCCGGTTATAAAAATCTCCAGCAATAAAAATGAACTCTGAGCTTTTTGAATGAAACGAAAAATGCTGCGAGCCTCTGTTCACAATAACTAACATTCATGATTCATAGAACAAAAATATGGAGCTTTTACTATAGCTTACGCTACATGTATGTACGTACACTAAGTTTAAGTTCCAATGCCCAAAAATGGGCTTACAACCGCTACACTTATGCGTTATAGCTGATTTCTCCCAATATATCACCACGATGGAAACGTTTATACACACATATTTGTTTTTTCAATTTCTGAAACTCTTCTTGCAGATCAGAGTTTACAACACATATAAAAAGGTTGAAAATAAATAAACCGCATTAACTGCTATACCGCATTAATCGTTCATCAAATAAAATTATTATTCTCCGAGTCCAGAATGTGTAACAAACATATCTGTAACGATGTCCATCTACTAGTTTTAGTTCCTGTTTGCAGAAAATGCAGATTACGCATTATATAAGGCTTTCACTCGCATGTGGAATATCTATATGTTTAAACGCACTTTTCTCTACTTTCCACATAACACAATTAAACTTAATAGTGCCGGAAGCTGCGTGCCTGCCTGGGAAAAACTAGAATGATCAAACTCGTACACGAAGTCATACCAGCAAACGCCCAAAAGTTCAATTCAAGCAGCAATTTCACTATGCTTTAACATTGATCCAACATCTTGATAATGGTGCGTTCGATCAACAGTCTTTTTCACTTAAACTACGTTTTCAACAATTTTTTTTCGAATCGCTTTACCAAATCACTCTACAGTATGTACTATATGCTGTACGTAGAACTGAAACGCGCTCGCTGATGGGAGTGTCAAATATATGTACCACACCCCGTTTTCATGAACGTGTTTCTTAGGTTGCAATCCCTCCTCGTATATAGGTTTTTTAGAGAACGTGTGACGTGCTTGTCTGAGTTTAAATCTTTGTGTAATAACTGATAACACTGCCAAACACGATCGAGTCGGAACGGCAGGTTTACTTTTACTGACTGCGAGTCATCACACTGTCGTGGGTAAAATACAATGGCACCATAGATTTTGTTTTAGAACTCGTAATAGAACTAAAACAAGAGAGATACGCCCATATATATTGACACGTCTGTTCGCAGTACAGTACGGTTTACCGTACCGTCGATCAGCGTCATAGCAAACAAAAACAAATCTCACAGAGCTAACAGAAATATTTGAAATAAATAAAAGTAATAGTCTTCTGGAGAAAAATTTCATCTTTAACCAGTAAAAATTTCGAAGCAATCGGTCCAGTAATGAAAGAGAAGAGCGGTTTTTCAAATTTTCCACTAGATGTCCAAAAAGTGTCAAAAAACAACAACAACAAGACCAACATAATATTGAAACGATCGTTATGTCCACTACGCGTCCAATAAGGAAAATTGGAATAAAATCATGGCCTAATCCTAACCTGGTACGCATACTATGTTCAGGTGTCCGCCATTTTGGTCCATATACTACGGGAGCGCCTATGTATGCGCTCCAAGTAAACAATGAATCTGTGATGTCAATTTTGAGATTCCCAGAGCATTACCCGTTTCTATACTGGAGAAGCCAGTTAAATTCTGCCAAATGTATTGCAATAAAATGACATAAATATATTCTATGAAGATTAGAATGTGAAGTGATTGTACTGGAAATTTACATAAAGTTGTATGCATTTGTGTTGGTTATGAAGAACATTGTTTGGAGTATGGAATAATTAATAAAATTCACAAACTCTGCTACAATTTCACAAAACATGTGTGGTGACAGCTTGCAGCTTTATATTGCAATACTAGTGTTATCGGATGTATTACTACTATTGTTCTCAAAGTAAACATATCAGAATATTTTTTGAACATTTAGTACAATCAATATCATTCTGCAATGTAATTCATGCGCATTACAAAAGAAAGAAGGATAAATATTACCCTGCTACATTTTACACACTTACACATTTTTTCGCGTATGTCGCGTTTCGATTACTGTGATATTTCTGGTAGATATAATCACCCGACTTGAATATTAATCACCATATTACTAGAGACATTGCAAAGTAAATAGAGAATTGCCATTGCCAAATGTAAATAAAAAATTGATTTTCTTTCTTAAAGAGCTTGAATAACACTGATTGAAAAATGAAATAAAACTGGTTTGTATATATCGAAAACTTACTTCATAAGAAATTGAAATTATAACGAAAGTTATAAATAATAATAAACTTATAAATTAAATCGATGTATTAAAGGTAAATTGTGAATCTGAATGATTAGGAATCGTCCACAGATTATACAAAAAAAACAATCAATTTTTCAATAAGAGCATAGTTAAATAAATATCATCAGTGTACAGCTACACATTACGCATGTTTTATTGTGTCTATTAACATGGTAGAATAGTAGAACTTCTGATGTCGGTTCCATTACATTTGAACCCATAAGCATGCAGTTTGTGGAAGAAGTCTGTGCAATTCATTATAATATACCATATTACTCAACATCTGGTTTTTTTTTTCTGCAGTAAAATTTTCCAAAAATAAAAATTAGCTCTGAGCTTTTGAATTGAAACAAAAATAAAAGCAGTCGTATACAAAGGCGCACTTAATGAATAAAATAGAACGAAAAGTGAGAGGTATTACTATTTGTATCTATGCACAGTAACTTTACACACGATCCACGTCCACTCCCTGTGATTTAATTACTGATTTCTTTCAATATTTCACCACGATGAAAGCGTTTATGTATCTAACTTTTTTCAAATTCATCATTTGAATCAAAGATTACAACACACATAATCAGGTTAAAAATAATGGAACTGCATTAATATCAATTTTTGTTATACCTTAATATCATCGGTTAAAATCAAAAAGCGTAACAAACAAACGTACAAAATTTAATAATACCGTAACCTCCTATATTATCCATTGTCTGAAAAATTGCTATCTCTTGATGCACATTTAATACCTATCTCTCTCTCTCTCTCTCTCTCTCTAGGCGCGTGATAGCGAGATGTGTTTCCATGACTGACTCGTTTACGTTTGCACTGGGATACAGGCGGAAGTGTCGTCGTTTTCTGACTGAGGCGCAGGGGCGTGTCGAAGATCTATTGTAATGGTCAGGACAAAAATGCAGCATGCAACTTTGAAATCAGCGTTTTTTTATTGTGATGGAAACATCTCAAGCAGACAGGAAGATCTATGAACATGAAATTAACGGGGTGCAGAAACCGTACAATCATTCCGCCCCATTCAAATTAGCGATATTCTATTTTATTTCTTTTGCAAATAGAACGAACATATATTTTTTGAAATTCTGAGATCTCTGTGTTTTTTAGTAAAATAAATGCAAACATGCCATGTCGTGAGATACTGTGTGCCAGATAATAACCTATCAGGGTTTTCATATTAATTTAATAAAGCATTTGTCTTGATTTATAGGAATCACACAGCCACATATTTCATAGTTAACCCCTTTTTGATGCTTGAGCACAGAAGCGGCTGTGACGGTGCAGTTAGGGACGGGAAGTGTTACATGAGTAAAATGTTGTTCTAAATAAGAGCAGAACTGCTAAACACTAAAAGTGAATTACACATAAAATTGTGTTTTACTGTATTTATGCAACATAAGAACGGACGTCGTGAATCCACTGTCACTGTTTTTATACTGACTTAGCATCCAAACCCAGGACACAAATTTACAGCCTCAGCTTCCTGTATAGAAATAATCTTAATTTTAATCTCTTCAACGCTCTTCACGGCCTGGGCAATTTTCTATATTGATAAACAATATTGGTAGAGTTATTAACCATAAATTTAGGGAAAAAAATTTGTTTACCAATTGTCGTGCTTCACCATTTTACTAAGATATAAATAAAATAAATTACTGATTAGAATGTATTTGAGATTGCGGGTGAATACTATGATACGCTGAAAGCTTTGCTGGTAATCAATGCAAGTTCATTGCATTAACCACTCGGCCATATCATAGTAAAAACAAAGTAAAAACTTGGTAAGTAAAGTGCAGTTTCAAAGCTAAGACTGGTCCACTGCTTTCAGGGCTCAAAAAATTACACGAAAAATTTTGAGCTCCAATGAGCTTGCTTCTTTGCAGATAATTATGCGACAAGAATATATTGACAATAAAAGTGTAGTTTACACCGTCATCTTTCCTTACAATTTTACTAAACCACATATAACATACACATGCGCTGCTGTCTCCATCCTGAAGAAATCTATATCCATCTAGAATTATAAAACGTTTTTTTTTCCTATAACAACAATATTTCCCTTTTAAAGACGTGGAGCAATGTTCACAGCTACGGTTTGTGATACCGGTAATCTATTTGCAATACGTACATGTTATTGTTCATAACTCGTAGAAAAGGGGAATTAAATATGAGATTTTAGAGTTGAGGGTATTGGAGCTTATTCTATTTT
Organism: Styela clava; assembly: GCF_013122585.1. Lineage (NCBI taxonomy): Eukaryota > Metazoa > Chordata > Ascidiacea > Stolidobranchia > Styelidae > Styela > Styela clava. The sequence goes on from NW_024102754.1 coordinate 19,773, forward strand.
CCATTTGCAAATAAAAGACACAATTACTGCTTCGATTTGAATTAACGCAGTAACCTCCAAGCACCCATATTCTCAGCCATAACGCCCCCGTGAGATCATTAACACAAAAAGGACAATTTTCTGTGCCTACCACTACCATGAAGGTTAGCAACCAGTGTTCCCTCTAGTCTAGAGTGTGCGCGTGTGCGCGCGCACACAGCTTTCAGAGTCTGCGCACACGCATAGATTTACTGCGCACAGTCGTATTTCGATGTAATGTAACAATGTTCTCGGTTGGCAGGTTGAGAAAGTTTGTTGTTGACCCACCCATTACCCGGTTAAACGCCAAAATTTCTTCATTGGTTTTGGCACAAATATTAGTCATTTCCAAAAAAGTGCGCATACACCAAAATTTCTGCGCACACATACTACAAAAAATTAGAGGGAACATTGTTAGCAACCCACTTTCCGCTGTTCCAAATAGACTTTTGTACCCATTTCATAATATGTAATAACTAGTTAATCAAACGTACAAGAAACGCCCTCAATATCCCGCTGGAAAGAGTTTTTTGTCGCTTTTTACTAACAGTATTTGCAGAAAAACCAGACTGAGCTTCGCAAGCGAAACGAAACGCGAAATAATCAATGTATGCGAGAGCATGTTTACGATAGATAGTTGTCTGGAATATTTGTTTGTTTATTATGTGCGTGAAATTGTTTCTCGTTCGTTCAAAAAACTTATCTTTGAAGTAATGACAAACTCTTTCGTGTATTTCTAAGCTTTGAAATACTTACACAAATAAAATTCACTTAGTAGTAAAACGAAAAATTTACAAAAACAATATGTTGACGTCACCGTGGTTACGAACACTCGGCTCAAGCATGGATCATAGATATTATATAATATTTCACACAACATAAACATAAACGTAGAATAGCCCGAAAATAACTATTATTGTCATATTATGACCAAGGATGGCGGAGTGTGAATATATGAGATATCCGGAAACAAAGAGTATACAGGTGCGCACCGTCACCCAGTTACTTGTATCTGACCCTCCTGTAATAAATGTTTCACACTCCTGGTTCAAATCGATCCGGTATTAAATTACTGCGCTAATTATTTATGTTGGGCTTTTGTTCCGCGAGGAGAATAACGAGTGAAACATTTAATTGGCAAGTTCAATAAACATTTGTTGCTCTCGTGTCTCATTCTATAATTTTGTGGTGTTGCCCAAAATCAAAGAGAACGCAACACCAAGTTCAAACAAATTAAAAGGCACTCATTTAACCCTTAAATGTTTTTCCTGTTTCACTTCTTTCATCCTTTATTTCATTTTCTAATTTGTAATGGATAAATCTGTAAATTTTAATATTTTGTCTCAGGTCAGTGAGGTCATTTCATTCGTTGTTTCTCTGATTACCCGTGGTTTAATAACAATCCGCATCTGCTCGTTGATTTCCCGTTCTTAGACAAAGCAGATTACGCAATATATTAGACATTAACCCGAGCCCGGAAGTATCTATTCATTTAAACACACTTGTCATATATCCACTTTATACATAACACAATTGAAGCTAAAAGTGCCGGCGGCGGCGTGCAGTTGCCCAAGGAAAGGTAGAATGAACAAACATGTACAATAACTCATACGGGGAAACGCCAAAAAATTTAGATAAAGCTTCAAATTCCTTCATGCTTTACTATTCATCCCACATTTCACCGAACATAACTCTGATACTGCGTTCAATAAACAGTGTCCGCACTCCGTACTCTCTGGTCTGAGTGTCAATAATGTTATGAGTGTTATAAACGTTGCGTTTAGCTAGAAAGATTATATGATCCCCATATTGGAGTTGAACTCTGTGGCGATGGCGTAGGCACCTTGGCATGGAAAGGAACTCACATAACTCCCTTTATACCTAATACTATTTTATAGAATGATTTTCTACGGCGCTCTATTTTCAAAATCAATATCAAAATTATACTCGTCAAAGTTTAAAATTTGGGTTATTGAAAAAAAAAAAATTTGTCGATGCAGGCTATAATACACAAAGCGCATTCACCATATCCATTATTTGTGATGTCTGTATCAGGTTGATATGATATAAATGACGACATGTTTTTGCCTAAGTCAGTTTAAGCCTGCGAAACACGCTCGAGTCGGAACGGAAATTCTGAAACACCTTGCTGATGAGGAAGAGTGACATACTAGTGAAAATAGCAGAGTCGCTTGAAGGTCGTGTACAAATGATCTATACCAATGCTGCCAATGATAAATAGATTGATTATTATTGGTTGGAATATAAAAAAACAACTATTGTAAATTACATCAAAGAACCATTTTGGAACGAAACAGCAAACTATTTAGTATACCACACCATTCAAATTGATTAACTGAAGTGAATTATTTGTAAACTGAATTTTTACACGATGGAAGAGGCCAGTTAATTTCTGCCAAATCTGTTACAATAAAATCCAATTAATGTATCCGATAACAAGCATAATCTGAAAGGTTTACTGACAATTCATATGAAGTCGAATGAAAAGTTGTGCTGGGTATAAACACGCTTCCAGATAAATTATTTCAAAAAAGTTGGTAGATTATGCCAATCTCCAACAACCATTCCGCAGCAAAACACTCTCAATCAAAAACAAAACAACAAAAACCTAATTCGGCATGAAAATGGTTGATATAGTTTCAAGTTTTTCAATGTCAAAGTTGTATGAACATACAGACTGATAGTGATATGAGATAATGGGCCAACTTATATCGGATTTTCACCAGATGAATTTTCCCATTTTATTCTTCATAAGTTTTGGTTAATCCATATATGGATCATGTGAATTGCAGTAACATTATTTGCAGAACAGAAGGCCAACTCTTGATATTCTTATCGGCTGTATTATTTCTAGACTAATTGAGAAACAGTACTTCTTTACAAACAGTTTCTTCCGGTACTGTTAATACCGCATCCGCTTTAGATTTTGAATACATTACGGATAACCTCAACTCGTCAGAGAAAGAGGGATACATTATTTGGACAAAACCTTAATAATTTTCATGTGGAATTCTTTCATCTTCGTACTTCTCTAAAATCAACTACATAAAAATCGTCATGACAACGAATCGTTGTGATTCAAAATTCAATGCTGTTAGGATGAATGGGAAATTGAAAATTTTCCGCTCCATCAATATCAGCTCTTTCATCAATAGTCTCAAACAAAGGTGGTATGAACATACATGGCCGACCTATTCTCGACTGATATCGACTAAAATCTTCGTAATACCTTACTACATATAAATTTGAAGGAAAACTCCTGCGAATGCCAGAACCAAAATCGGATGAACGTTTGATGGCGAGTCCTATTACACTTCACCCTCTCGTGCTCCTCATTCCGTAGAATAATTACTTTTCGAAATATTTAATTTCGAAATCTACCAATTAAGCAGTGTATTGGAACAAAATATAAATAACAAAAAACAAACTTCTCTATATTTTTTCTTCGAGAAGGGTTGTAAGCTGATGATGCGTTAACCCCGTTTTTTAATGAAATTCACAAATCTACCACAATTTTTATAAAACATGTGCGATGAGATTCCTACTTCATTCTACAATGCTAATATATCTGACGCAGTACTATCCACTACCCTTTTTCAAAGAAAACCGACCAGAATATTTTTCAATCATTCAGTATAGTCACCTGTTACCTGAGATCGTTTCATACAATCGTTTTTGAATATAGTTTCTCATAACACTTCTCATACTTGATTGATCGCTAATATCACCGCCAATTTTGATTTCGCCTACATTCTGGCTTTATGAGCGAGAAAGAAAAATTAACACTAAAATAGTCATTCTGATGCCACGGCTATTTTTACTAGTATAATTTTTACACAGCAGAGTAGACGAGAATTTTCGTATGTTGGAGAAGCTGCAGTTTAAATGAAACTAAATTAATTGTGGAAAACATTCGTTGATGACGGCCCTAATTTTCGAAACGAAAACAAGCTCTGCTCGAATAGGCGTTTAAAATTTTTAAAGCACACTGTAGTGTCAGTGTCAAGATCAAATCGGCACGCTTGCCATCCACGAATTAAAGAATTGACGAAACAAAGGCAAACGGCGGAAATAAATGCTTGATTGACTCGCGTGAATTTTGGAATCGCGCTATTACGATGCCAGATAAATTTGATTATTCCCAAATGTTAAAACAAGCATACATTGGACGAGGTACAGAAAATCAATCTGGTCAAATTAGTAATATTTCATATATTTTGCAGATTGGAACATTATATATATTTATATATAAGATTATTATTCTTTTAGGGTAAGTATACCTCGCTTTTTGTTATTTTTTGGATAAGATGACAAAAGTTTTATCATTTTAAAGTAGATTACGCATAAAACGACCAGTTTCATAATTCTATGCATTTCCTAACATTCCCGAATTTATGAGCTATTTCTGATAATATGACCTATGCTATTGAATTTAACTAAAAAATATTCATTACAAATGGTTCGAAAAGGCTAAAAAATGAGGAACATCAAAATACAAATTGGCGATCGATACTAACGATAGTGAATCGGCGACCCTTGCGGCGACTACAATTCGTTGCTGAATAGCAACCTCTGGTGGCAGATGTTTGACAGAAAAACATGTTTCAACTACTTGGTATTTAGAGACGGAATAAGCCGCGAGTAAGATCTTTTTTTTTAATTATTTGTTTGCCCTATAGAGCCCGATATTTAAGTTTTATCTTAATTGTCACCCTTGTCCGTCAATCTATTCGGCAAAGTCGGTGCCCTGCTCATCGGTCTCAACTTCATGCTACTATCAATGATGAGAAAATTTATTTCGAACTCCGCCATTGTACAAAAAATGACAATTCAGGAGGGACAGAAAATCAGAAAAGCTGTTAAAACTTCGAACGGGGTCAAAACACATATCTTATGTATTATATATCATATTAAATGTACCACATAGGCAATCTCAGTAGGCTACGTGATACAGTATGTAAACAAACAAAACACAATTAGTTACTCTTTAATCGCTTTTTAAAATTGTAGGAACTGAGATAATAGGTAATCGGACTTTGAACTCATGAACATTTTGACAATATGTGAATACAAACCCAAAAAAATACACACCGAGATGCTGTCGATGCGTGACTTTCGTGTTCATTTATTTTAGCATTGCTTCCTTTATAAAATTTTAATTCACACACGTTATTATTCAATATAATAAGACAAAGTCAGTCAGATCTAGTATGGAAATGTACTTGATAGCTGAAATAGATTTTTAACTAGAGTTTAGTGATTTAACAGTAATGAACGTACTGTTTTAGATCCCTTAAAACAGAAAAATGCCGGCTGGTGCCTAGACAAGATAACACACAGAAAGAATAAATACGGGAATCAATGTAATGCACTGTAAAACTAGGAGAGCGAACTGTGAAAATTTTACCTTTCATGTTATTCCATTCAGTTGCGTCTGTTGGATTGCTGATGAGAAACCAAAAATCTATAATAATATAATAAAATGTAGTTAGGGGTCAGTTGGCATATTCATGCAGCTAAATGAAGATAAATATATATAAACAGGCAAGACATCAATTCTGATATAAGAATCGCACGATAACTCAATTTACAGTTTATCAATTTGAAAAGCAATTTGCCAACTACTTTCGCCGATTATTGCAAATTTGCAACTATCCGATTTTATTCCACTCACCATTGCCAACTAACGGCTCAAAACATCCACAAATTCTTCTTCATGCGAACGACGCCCAATAAAACTATGTCTGGTTTGGGAGTAGTTGAATATTTTCTGACACTTTTGTCACAGACAGTTATCTGTGTACTACTTGCATTTATCATTGCCAACAACATGTATAAGTATCCGGATATCGCACAAACACGCACAATGCATAGATAAAACCTCAATATGCTTTTGCAGGGGTCGGAGCGAAGGCCGTATAGAGGGTTGTATAACAAAAAACTTCGAAAGAACCTCTGTTGGGAGTATGGTCTTATTATATCTACTTTGAAACACATTTATTATTAGATTTTGTGCTTTGTTATCTAATTGATAATAATACTTGAGTCAAAGCAAATTTTTATTATGCTTATTTGTTTAAAACACTAAAAGTGTTTATTTTCATTGTGACGGAACTACGGACTGACCTTGATTATTCTACTTGCGTTTATTTTTCTATATTGACTTTTAGTGCTATATACAGGGTGCTCCATAATGTATGAAACCCACAAAATTGGTAATCGAATTATTGGGTTTCATTTATTTTGTGACACCCTATATCAGAACCTACGATTGAAAATAATAAAAATACCTCATTTCCACGTATTCTGTAATATCATATTCAGATTTCAGCTACGTCCGAAAGATTCATATTTTGATATTTTATATCCATATCTGCAGGAAGAAGTCTGACAATTACCATATATTAAATTACATGAATATATTTATACTAGTCTAACATAGAAACAAAGATAGAACCAAACACTTGTTAATAACGTAATTTCGTGTAACCTAGAGTGAATACAGGCTTTCAATAGTCAATATAGCAGTCAATATGCTAATTTGCTGTTGCAATTCCATGAAACGAGTCATAACGTCAAGACATAAATGTATTCACCAAAAGGAAGTGACTCAAGTCGAAGAAAGTGATTCAATGTCGACATTATAGTTTACCATGTTTTTAAAGACATATGTTATATTACACAGAATATTACATATATTACAGAAATCAAATAGAGCCTAAAAGGTGTCAACCTAATACAACATAGAACCCATGCAAACCGTATAGAAGAAAAAAAAGGGTTAAGCACGAATTTTATTTGTGATCTCATCTGACCCTCAAATTTACGTCTTTTCTGGCGACAACCCTGTATACTGGGTCATAACCTTTTGTTCTGTTCGTAGTTGAACCATCCTGTCTATATTGCATTTCACATAACTGAATGGTTTTATAGCAGTGATATCGCTTAAATAGTGATACTATATTGAAAAATGCAATTCTACAAAGCTAGTTGTTAAATTTATGAAACAGCAAATCGTATTACACGCATTCATCAACATATTTATTTAAATTTGTCGAAAAAAATCCAAAATATTTTACTAATACAAGAACGTATTCGACATATGATCAATTTCCATCAACCCATCTAATATAAACATAACAACAGGTATTCAATTAAATAACATAGGCCATCAGTAGTAAGTAATCAACTCCATCTTTCCATCTTTCAAATAACCAAATAAACTATTTGTCATTTAAGAACAGACAAAACCCTTGGTCGAGTTTACTTTTTTTCCCGAAGATACAAAATTTATAACCGCTTTATAATAATAAGTATTTTACTGTGAACTTATTTCAATTGGTGCGAACATGGTGGGAGCTGACTCTGATGACCGCATGGTCGTATCGCTCACTCCAGTCCATACCGAAGAAACGTTATTCCTATTGCTTTATATTTATTATTATTATCATTGTATTATGTTTTTTCTGGTTGACAAATAATAAATCCCTCTCTCTCTCTCCAATACTTATATACTTCTCCTATATACGATTGCGACAGGGCCGATACACCCAAAAATGAGGTATAAAGAATCACTGTACCGATCGAAAAACAAAGGGGGAGGTATTATATAACTATGTATCCGTTACTATTTCGTGTACACCAGAGTGACTTTGAATAGGAGGGACAATAGATTACGTGCGAACTTCCAGAGACTGTGTTTCTGGTAGACTGTTTCACAGTCTAGTAGGCTAAATAGCTTGCTTTTTATGGGTCAGCTGAAATTTACCCATGAAATGACCACACCAATTTTTTAAACAAGGCAAATAGTTTTGATGTTTTACTGTCCTACACAAACTGATTAATAGCAAAATACATTGGCAAATGAAGCAATCTCCCAAAGCATTATCTGCTGACTAAGTCGCTATAGGTATTATGCTCCTAAAATAGGAACTCGAATTTAATTAAATGCGTTTTAATCAGAAGTTTAACATGTTTAACTGCAATTTTCGAAACATTATTTAGCAGCTAAGACCAATCATCTATTTGCTCGTATAATATTTAATACAATAAATTTAACAATCAAAAGTAAAGTTACATCATTATATTATAAATCACATCATAATAAATTATCTCAGATAGGGAAATTCTCGATCGCCATCACGTTCAGCTAAAATTGTAATTTGTCAGTTAAACTCAACTAATTGATTTTGTTTTGTAATCCTCTATAGAATTTTGTACTCGCTCGACTCTATCTCTTCTTTTGTAAGTTTTTTGAAAAAAATAAAGACTTCTAGAGCAATCAGGGACTGTTCGTTTTTTTGAGAGAAATTTTAGATCGAGAAATGATGATTTGTTTCACGCCAGAAAAATACCGAAATAAATAAAGGCAATTTGTTTTCACATGAGAATTACTGACCAAAGACATTTGCCGTTGGTATCGAAGTCTGTTATTGCATCAAATTTTTACTTCCTTACGTAATCGAAAAAATTCAGATTCAGAGACAAATTGAAGTTATAGTTATAGTTCAATATCCAATTTATAATGACAAATAAGCGATAACCATTTACAAAAAACACATTAGGTTAACTCGTATCATAGTGCCGTGTATAAACTTTTGTTTATTAATCAAATATTTAATTACTGCTTATTAAAAGCGTTTTTTTTACACGGATGTGAATACCTTCCACGTGTCATGTATTTCTGAAGAAACATATTCATTTTATTAGAATATAAATTTCCCCCCATAGTCCACTTTGATACGATCGAATGCAGTACGGTTACCATCGACCGCTAACTGTCTTTAAGGTTCAATGGGTTATATTCAAATGCGTAAAATCTCCGAGGCTCCTCCCGCGATCATTGGCTATTCATGCAATCGCTACGTTTTCTCCAAAGTCAATACATTTGAAACCATGAGCTCGTAAATTTTGATATTATATATTAAAATATTGTGATCAAGCTGTTTTATCTTTTTACACTGTAAAAAAAGGGAAATTTTAACTTACGTCACGTCGTCGCATCTTTAGAATAGGACGGGGTTTAAATATTTATCCCAGGGTGGGTGGGGGAGGATTTCAATATTTCTAGGTAGGAAATCCTTTACCAAATAATCGACCATTCATGTATGCGAATCTTCAGATTATATGCCATTGTCATCAGTTATTGAATAGGAATCATACTATTTGAGTATATATAATAATAACATGGCCATTTCAGATCTGTTCCCTATATATATTCTTGAGTTGTTTCCGATTGAAATTGATAAATATGATGAATATATATATATATATATAACTCTATTACGGTAGTTAAACGGACCTGCCATAATTGCAGTACTAAAGAGGACGTCGTTCCTGTGTCCGTTTCATTGTTTTTAAATACGTGCTTGGAGAGCACGAGAGCCGTTGACAACTACGGAGAAAAAGAGTCAACACAATCCTCTCGATAACAGATATAAAATTTTTGTCCGCTTAATTCGTCCACTTAATTCAGACCACCAAATGTGTTAGCCTATTTCGGCACTAAGCCGGACCCCTCTTATATGTCGCCCTGGATGTCTACATAAATCATGTTGCTTTTATTTTAATACGCATTTTAAAGCGTATGACCTCGCTTTAATTTCCGATGGATTCGAACCATTTAGCAATATTTATCACAAAGAATAGCATTTCGTTTTTCAATGTTCAGTCTTTCGTGCAAGGGAGATGCACTGTGTTTGGTGTTGGAAATAATCTTCCATGTCAAAAAATACTCAAAATGCAACGTGAAAGTAGACAAATCGAAACAAATTGATCTGAACGTGTTATATATTTGAAACTGAGAAATACACAAAGCATATCACAAATGTTCGCCTATTCCAACCCTATGGTGCAACATATGGATTAAACAGATACTATGCTGCGAGTGTCAAGATATCAATACCAAGTCAAAATTATGCCATTCCAATAATATTGATAAACATTGAGCAAAATATATCTCAAATGTCCACCTATCCGGCCACCTAAGTGGGGCATACAAGAATTAAAATGAAAATTCTGAAATCATATTGAGAAACATTACACAAATTATATCTCAAATGTCCACCTATCCGGACACCTAAGTGGGGCATACAAGAATTGAAATGAAAATTCTGAAATCATATTGAAAAACATTACGCAAATTATATCTCAAATGTCCACCTATCTGACCACCTAAGTGGGGCATACAAGAATTGAAATGAAAATTCTGAAATCATATTGAGAAACATTACACAAATTATATCTGAAATGTCCACCTATCTGACCACCTAAGTGGGGCATACAAGAATTGAAATGAAAATTCTGAAATCATATTGAGAAACATTACACAAATTATATCTCAAATGTCCACCTATCCGGCCACCTAAGTGGGGCATACAAGAATTGAAATGAAAATTCTGAAATCATATTGAGAAACATTACACAAATTATATCTCAAATGTCCACCTATCCGGCCACCTAAGTGGGGCATACAATAATTGAAATGAAAATTCTGAAATCATATTGAGAAACATTACACAAATTATATCTCAAATGTCCACCTATCCGGCCACCTAAGTGGGGCATACAAGAATTGAAATGAAAATTCTGAAATCATATTGAGAAACATTTCACAAATTATATCTCAAATATTCACCTATCCGGCCACCTAAGTGGGGCATACAAGAATTGAAAATTCTGATATCATATTGAGAAACTTTACACAAAATATATCTCAAATGTCCACCTATCCGGCCACCTAAGTGGGGCATACAATATTTGAAATGAAAATTCTGAAATCATATTGAGAAACATTACACAAATTATATCTCAAATGTCCACCTATCCGGCCATCCAAGTGGGGCATACAAGAATTGAAATGAAAATTTTGAAATCATATTGAGAAACATTACACAAATTATATCTCAAATGTCCACCTATCCGGCCATCTAAGTGGGGCATACAAGAATTGAAATGAAAATTTTGAAATCATATTGAGAAACATTTCACAAATTATATCTCAAATGTCCACCTATCCGGCCACCTAAGTGGGGCATACAAGAATTGAAATGAAAATTCTGAAATCATATTGAGAAACATTTCACAAATTATATCTCAAATATCCACCTATCCGGCCACCTAAGTGGGGCATACAAGAATTGAAAATTCTGATATCATATTGAGAAACATTACACAAAATATTTTTTAAATGTCCACCTATCCGGCCACCTAAGTGAGGCATACAAGAATTGAAATGAAAATTCTGAAATCATATTGAGAAACATTACACAAATTATATCTCAAATGTCCACCTATCCGGCCACCTAAGTGGGGCATACAAGAATTGAAAATGAAAATTCTGAAATCATATTGAGAAACATTACACAAATTATATCTCAAATGTCCACCTATCCGGCCACCTAAGTGGGGCATACAAGAATTGAAATGAAAATTCTGAAATCATATTGAGAAACATTACACAAATTATATCTCAAATGTCTACCTATCCGGCCACCTAAGTGGGGCATACAAGAATTGAAATGAAAATTCTGAAATCATATTGAGAAACATTACACAAATTGTATCTCAAATGTCCACCTATTCGGCCACCTAAGTGGGGCAAACAAGAATTGAAATGAAAATTCTGAAATCATATTGAGAAACATTACACAAATTATATCTCAAATGTCCACCTATCCGGCCACCTAAGTGGGGCATACAAGAATTGAAATGAAAATTCTGAAATCATATTGAGAAACATTACACAAATTATATCTCAAATGTCCACCTATCCGGCCACCTAAGTGGGGCATACAAGAATTGAAATGAAAATTCTGAAATCATATTGAGAAACATTACACAAATTATATCTCAAATGTCCACCTATCCGGCCACCTAAGTGGGGCATACAAGAATTGAAATGAAAATTCTGAAATCATATTGAGAAACATTACACAAATTATATCTCAAATGTCCACCTATCCGGCCACCTAAGTGGGGCATACAAGAATTGAAATGAAAATTCTGAAATCATATTGAGAAACATTAAACAAATTATATCTCAAATGTCCACCTATCCGGCCACCTAAGTGGGGCATACAAGAATTGAAATGAAAAATTCTGAATCATATTGAGAAACATTACACAAATTATATCTCAAATGTCCACCTATCCGGCCACCTAAGTGGGGCATACAAGAATTGAAATGAAAATTCTGAAATCATATTGAGAAACATTACACAAATTATATCTCAAATGTCCACCTATCCGGCCACCTAAGTGGGGCATACAAGAATTGAGATGAAAATTCTGAAATCATATTGAGAAACATTACACAAATTATATCTCAAATGTCCACCTATCCGGCCACCTAAGTGGGGCATACAAGAATTGAAATGAAAATTCTGAAATCATATTGAGAAACATTACACAAATAATATCTGAAATGCCCACCTATCCGGCCACCTAAGTGGGGCATACAAGAATTGAAATGAAAATTCTGAAATCATATTGAGAAACATTACACAAAGTATATCTCAAATGTCCACCTATCCGGCCACCTAAGTGGTGCATAAAACAATTGAAATGAAAATTCTGAAATCATATTGAGAAACCATACACAAATTATATCTCAAATGCCCACCTATCCGGCCACCTAAGTGGGGCATACAAGAATTGAAATGAAAATTCTGAAATCATATTGAGAAACATTACACAAAGTATATCTGAAATGTCCACCTATCCGGCCACCTAAGTGGGGCATACAAGAATTGAAATGAAAATTCTGAAATCATATTGAGAAACATTACACAAAGTATATCTGAAATGTCCACCTATCCGGCCACCTAAGTGGGGCATACAAGAATTGAAATGAAAATTCTGAAATCATATTGAGAAACATTACACAAAGTATATCTGAAATGTCCACCTATCCGGCCACCTAAGTGGTGCATAAAACAATTGAAATGAAAATTCTGAAATCATATTGAGAAACATTACACAAATTATATCTCAAATGTCCACCTATCCGGCCACCTAAGTGGGGCATAAAACAATCAAAATGAAAATTCTGAAATCATATTGAGAAACATCACACAAAATATATCTCAAATGTCAACTTTTTCGACCACTTAAGTGTGTGAAATATAAAAAATATGAAAAAATATGAAAATTCTGAAATCATATTGAGAAACATTACACAAATTATATCTCAAATGTCCACCTATCCGGCCACCTAAGTGGGGCATACAAGAATTGAAATGAAAATTCTGAAATCATATTGAGAAACATTACACAAATTATATCTCAAATGTCCACCTATCCGGCCACCTAAGTGGGGCATACAAGAATTGAAATGAAAATTCTGAAATCATATTGAGAAACATTACACAAATTATATCTCAAATGTCCACCTATCCGGCCACCTAAGTGGGGCATACAAGAATTGAAATGAAAAATTCTGAAATCATATTGAGAAACATTACACAAATTATATCTCAAATGTCCACCTATCCGGCCACCTAAGTGGGGCATACAAGAATTGAAATGAAAATTCTGAAATCATATTGAGAAACATTACACAAATTATATCTCAAATGTCCACCTATCCGGCCACCTAAGTGGGGCATACAAGAATTGAAATGAAAATTCTGAAATCATATTGAGAAACATTACACAAAGTATATCTGAAATGTCCACCTATCCGGCCACCTAAGTGGGGCATACAAGAATTGAAATGAAAATTCTGAAATCATATTGAGAAACATTACACAAAGTATATCTGAAATGTCCACCTATCCGGCCACCTAAGTGGTGCATAAAACAATTGAAATGAAAATTCTGAAATCATATTGAGAAACATCACACAAAATATATCTCAAATGTCAACTTTTTCGACCACTTAAGTGTGTGAAATATAAAAAAAAGAAATTTTGAATACTAATCATATTTTTTTTGATGTTGTGGAAAATTGCTTAAAATTTATCTCAAATGTTCACCTATCCGATGACCTGAGAGTGACAATATTATAAAACAAAATTTTGAAACCATATTGAGAAACAATACAGAAAATATATCGCAAATCGTCATCTACTCAGCTACGTAAGTGTGTCATGTGAATGCAAAATTATATTTTGGAATGGCAATAATATTGAGTAGCATTCAAAAAAAATTTCAACCATCCGACCATTTCAGAAGGTATGTAATTAAAGTACGAAATTCTGAAAAAATATCGAGAAACATTACACACAACATATCTCAAATGTTCAATTTATTGACGTTTTCAGTGGGGCCTATAAATGCGAAACGAAATTTTGCCATGTCAATTAAAATGAAAAGCATTACACCAAATATAACTCAAATGTCTACCTATCAGGGCGCTTAAGTATAGCAGTGATTATACAGTCAACTATATATTATACAGTCAACTATATAAGCGATCAACATGAAATTATTGAACCCCAATATCAATTTAGAATCTTTGCACAATTTATTTAAAATTTTTGCACCAACTCGGAATACAAAAACATGATTGTTATTTTGAATTTATAATTAAATAGTAAAAATGTATGCCAAATATGTATACGAATGTGGATATGCCCACTAGATTAAGTTGTTGAGGAGAGACAAGATTATGCTCACTGCCGGTTCATCTTTATGAATTATACAGAGATGTCTTAAAGATTTACAACAATCTTCTCGCGAGATATATAAAGCCGTGCAATTATTTTTCTTTTTGTCGTTTCTTTTCTGGTTCGCATTTATTGAGAAGCTTTTTTGGAATTGATTTACAGCCTTTTTCTTTTCCATATATATGGTTTTATTTGAAATCACTTACAATGCTTATTGAAAGTGATTTTGAAGATGATGCGGTATAGTCTGTTGACTAATCTGAAACTTTGATCAAAAATACATGCATAAGTCACAAAACATCATCACGGTGTTTTGGTCCAATTCAGAATTACGGTATTCTTGATTGATCGAACAAACGAAGTGTTTGAAATGGGGAATTGCATTATTACTCAAATAAAATTGTTTCTAAACGCTGCACTACAATAGTTCGTAGATAGCTGCTCTATTTGTGATAGGCTACAAGTGATATTATGATTTGGTTTATTGCCATTCATTGGTATCAATTTGAGATACCGTATTTAATAAAAAAACAAGCATAGCAAACTTATTTAGTCACCTCCTGGCACAGCGTTCTCCGAATCACTACCCGCATTTCCGTCTGCCAAAGTTCTGAAACGTGGGCCATCTCGTTGGAGAGTCACCTACATGTGAACAAAAAATACAGCCCAGTAAATAACTAGATGAGGATGGTAAAATAACACAGGGATATGTGCCACAAAACAAAATTGCTAGCAATGAAATTCTTCAAAACTGTTTTCCGAAGATAAAATATTCTAATCTAATATGAAGCGGTGTATTAGATATTTTTATTTATACAAAGCTATACAAACCTATATAGAGTGGCGTCAACCACTCGCTTCTCGTATCTCCTTTGGTATCGAGAAAAAATTGAATTCATTGAATTTTCACAATCTTTGTTTGTATTGTCATCTGGATTTAGAAATCCTTCTGAATTACACACTCTTACAAACGCAAACCCAGTCGTAGCGTTATTTTGATGGTCAGATCAGAACTACGACCAGTAAAAGCATAAAAGTATCAGTAGTCTATATTTTGATAATCAGGATTACGCGAAAACTCTCAACAACAAAAATATAGTAGCCCTAATATTAAAAATCGTTATGACTAATCACCTTATCCGATGAGTGATGATTTCCAGCAGCATTCCTCGGTGACGTTGAAAACCTTGTTTCAAGTTATTATGACTCGACTTCAACTCACTGGGTAATTGATAACACCTGACACAAAAGACTTGGATCGCTTCTCCAAACACAACTGTTCTATTTTATCTAAATTTCTGCAATCATGATTGCACGCACTCATGAAGATCCCGATCCCCTCACGGCGTCCAGGTTACTTGCGAACAAAACAGAAAACGTGGTAAAGTTCTCGGCGAACCCGACAGTTTTACTATTGCGACACAAAGCCTTTTTAGTACGCAGTTGTGAATTGAGGTCCTTTTCAGTTTATTGAGCTTATATTGCAAAAAACCGAACGAACGATCTTCATGTTCTGCCTGGTTATTGTATCAAAATTATCAATCCTACTCTCCAAAAATCGTAAAGACAATATACCGAAAAAATTCAAAGATTTTCGCATAAACAAAATGTCAGCTTAATGTACGAAAATTATACCCGTTGATTATAAACCAGCAGAACTACTGTCCCCTTAAAGTTGGCGAAAATATGCAGATATATATAAAAATATTGGCAGAACATATTATTTTTGATACTGTTTTATCAGAGAAAAAGAGATTTCAGCAAAAAATCGCAAAACGTTTTAATTATGAAACGTGGAATATTTAAGCGGACAGGAAAATGTCTACCCAATTTTCCCGTCTACATAAATGTCGCTTTTTTAGCACGGTATGTCTACTTAACTACCGTATTAGATATATATATATATACTATGTGGAAGAGTAAGAAACTTCTTGGTTTGTGAACATTGCTTAACATAAATCTGTTGATATATAGCTGCCTAGAATTAGATGTTCAACTAAAACCGCGTGCGCTTTTCCTACTCTCAGTGCATGCAAACGCTACCATCGTATCGCGTAATATCAACATGAGCAAAGCCCATCCACTGGAATTAATAAAGTTTATGGATAAAAGATTGGATTTAAAGTTAAATGGTGGACGATCTGTTGCGGGTATATTGCGAGGTTTCGATCCTTTCATGAATCTACACGTGGATGATGGAACAGGGCGTAGAGAAGATGGGACCATTGCACCCGGTCTTACTACTTACTGAATACAGCGCGAAACACCGCAAAGAGCGCAAAACAGAGGAAAACAGCGCAAAACAGAGGGAAACAGTGTGAAGCAGAAAAAAATTTTGCAATTAGTTCGGTGCACCTTGTTTTAAGTTGGAGTACCACGGCAGTGAAATTAAAAACACAAACCAACGTATGTAGCCAGTAATGCTGTAATGGCAGGTCTGCCCCTGCTGGTGACACATTTTGGGTACCATAATTCAGAACATTTTCCATGTGGATATGGTTGGCTTTAGGGTTAAGGTTAGGTAAAAAGGGACCTCCAGAAGTATGTGCACCAAGATAGCGCCAAACCTGAAAATAGTGTGTGTGTGTGTGTGTGTGTGTAGCGGATTCAGGTTGTGCGATATATTGCTGCACAATTTTTCTGGAGGCTACTTCTGGAGCACCAAAAAAGTAGATAAAATTTTGCATGATTACCTATAATCCGGTACATAACTTTGTAAATATACCGGGAATAGCGGCATAAAACCATGGCGAGAGGCGCCGTGGTTCTTTCGTGGCAGGAGGTGGTAATGACTGCGTCTCCTGTTTTGCGCTGTTTCCCACTGTTTTTCGCTGGTTTGCTTCTGTTTCGCGCTGTTTTCCTCTGTTTTGCGCTGTTTCGCGCTCTTTTGCGATGTTTCGCGCTCTTTTGTGCTGTTTCGCGCTGTTTTGCGCTCTTTGCGGTGTTTCGCGCTGTATCCAGTAAGTAATAAGACCCCCATTGCACCTGTTGGAATGTCTGAATGGTGGTCGTTCGTGAAAATTCGATATTAATGTTTGAAGCATTGGAACGGATACAATGATTTTAAACTGAGCTAACCGAAAACGACAAAAGAACCCAACACCCCAATCTATGATTTGTGCATAGACTGCAATGGAACATTCAATCCATTTACCAATCTTGTTTTTTAGTAAAAAAACTTTGTCACTGTGTTACTTTTGCAACGTCTGTAGGACAAGCACATACACGTCACACATTTTAATTTGAATTTATAAATTATTTGCCCGATGTCCCATCGTGTTTTTGTTTTATTGTGTTTTGACTGTTTTTGGGGGACGGGCACGTACTTGTACGTATTTAACTTTATTATTAAGTTATGTCCGTCCTCCAGGTCCTCTGTGTTTTGTTTGCCCTTTGTTGTTGTTTAGTTTCTTGTTTGTATCAGAGTGACCAAATAAAATTGATTGATTGATTGATTGTTTTTGATATTGTTCTTTAATTCTTAATCTGTAATCCTGCCTATTAGCTGCAATGTGATGTATATTGCCCACTTCTAAATTGTGGTTCATACTACAATGACTTGAAATTGGCCTCATTCTTTGATCCTTAATTAAAAGTATAATGTAATTGTTTATATTATGTTCCTCTGATTGTAATATATACAATAATTTGACTATCCCTATAAAATCATTTACCATCTTATACATATTTTATGTCTTATTGTTTGTCATTCCACCTAGATATCAATGTCAATTCAGATACATAGGTTCGGGGCTATACAAGCATAAATTTCTCTCCCTGTACTGGAATCAACCATTGACACTTTTCGTTGTTCCAAGTGGAATAGATTGACAATTGGAAAATGGTTAAGAAACTCCACATGCTTAAGTAAATTATTGCTTGACAATAAATATATTTTAAATATACAGGATTATTGTCATTTATTTTGTTCCAGCATTGCCAAAATTTACTGAATATCTCATATCAGTTTTAACTCATATATAATATGCCTATTTCTGAAATATTTGTGAAGGGTTGCAATGCCATGCAGATTGATTTCCATTCCAATGTTTTTCTGTGCGCTCATGATCTGAGTTATGTGCATGTCTTGGAGAATCACCATTCGCACTCTTCTTTTCTCTTCAATGTAATTATTTGAAAATAGAAAAATTCCAAAAACTATTATGCCTATATTTAATATGTCAATCTGTGGCTTTCTTAACACCACACATTATTATTTGTTGTGGAACGTTTAATTTCCTTGCTATTTTTTTTTAAACTTATCCTTTTTTTTTAACTTGTATATAGAAGAAGGTAACAGAAAATAGATTAAATGTTTTGACTCATATACTGTACTTATAAATTAATAAA
Organism: Styela clava; assembly: GCF_013122585.1. NCBI lineage: Eukaryota > Metazoa > Chordata > Ascidiacea > Stolidobranchia > Styelidae > Styela > Styela clava. The sequence continues at coordinate 38,771 of NW_024102754.1, forward strand.
GGGTATTAAATTCTTAATTATTGGAATATTTGCTTTAGGAATTAGAAATTCGTTTAATAAAATCCCCTGTCCTGATTAGATTACTCCGAAATTCGTCTTCTTCCCAATCAAATCACGTTTTTTGTACATAGTGTAAATAGCTTTTAATAAACCAAGAGTGCTGGAATCAAACATAACCTGTGTCTATCTATTTATTTATTTATTTATTTATTTATTCATGTGTTTGTATTGAGTGGGAACTGACTCAGATGACCGTGAAGCAGTTAGCAGTCCATGACGGGTATGAGAGTAGTTATAAGGGATTACATCGTCAAGGTATAAATCTTTTTCCTTTTTTTCCAGTTTTGTTTCAAATAATCAAACGACATTTCCGAAATCTTGTTTAGCCCCAACATTAGATAAAAAAATACGAACATAAAAGGACAACGAGTCCCGGGACTAGTACCAAAGACATTGTTGACTTTTATTTTACGTTGGCGATAAAGACGAGCAAAGCAGACACGAAAGAAACAATCAAAATGAAATTCATTTGCAAATTTAAGTTCTAAATTCATTCCTATACTTGTGCTCAGCGTTCGTCCTCAATAATCTCAATAATCGTTTTCACTTATTTAGGCACTTTGAAAAAAGGGTAAAATGGGCGTAATAACTTTTGAAAACATAACAAATTAGTTAAAAATATTAATATTAAATATTGAAAATGCAAATTGGAACAAGTAAACTCATTGGTAATATTTAAAACGTAGTATTATAAGGAGGCGCACGCGCTCGATCCCCACATATGCTAGGCTCTTATTTAGGCACTTCAAAAAATATAGAAAATGGAAATTATTACTAATAAAAAAAAAAAGGAAAATCAAAATATTAGTCACAATGATTAGCCTAGGTGAATATCCAATGCATGCCCTTGAGTCTAGTAGTAGTAATTAAGAATAATAAATTGTTACCGGTAGGCACTTTTTTAGGCACTTTGGAAAAAAAGGTAAAATGGCCGTAATAACTTTAAAAAAATGATGAATCAGTTTAAAATATTCAAATTGAATATTAAACATGCAAATTGCCCCAAGTACCCCAATGGTAATATTTAACACGTAGTATTATAAGGAGGCGCAGGTGCCCTATCACCACATATACTAGGCACTTCGAAAAATATAGAAAATGGGAATTATCACCAATAAAAAAGACGGGAAATCATAATATGAGTCACAATGAGTAGCCTAAGTGAATATCCAATGCATGCACTTGAGTCTATTAGTGGTATTTGAGAATAATAAATTGTTTACCGGTAGCCATTTTTAGGTACTTTGGGGAAAAAAGGTAAAATGGGCGTAATAACTTTTAATAAGATAATGACTCAGTTTAAAATAATCGAATAAATAATTGAAGTTGGAAATAAACAAATATAATTCTTAAGCCTAAATGCTTGGAAAAACAAGCGATTCAATAATCGATTCTGATTCTGTATATTCGATGGATAAACTGGTCAATCTGCGAGAGCACCACCTGTCCTGGCAATGGTCGTGAGTGAGTTACTTCAAGCCAAATGCTGCTGGTGCCGTAAATGGTACCACAATCGATGCCAAAATAATTTTGAATTAAAAACATATTGGGTTTGCAATAGGTTTATGCAATAAAACTGTATTTTACAGAGTTTCAATTAACTTAGTGGTTTTCAACCTTTTCTGCTCTTTTTCCATTCTTGAATCGTTATTGAGTGATACACAATTTTAGTATAGTTCGAAATTGGTCCATATATATATGGATTAAATCAGTAGTGACTAAACGATAATATTAATACTACGTGCAAACACAAAGTAATTTTTTTCTACTATAAAACAAAAAAATTTTTTACTAAGGAGGAATTCCTTCTTGCTGGAAAACGCTGATCGTTTTTCATCCTCTTCGGATAATTGAACTTCATTAAATACGTTAATAGTAGTATCTTATAGAGTTTTGTAATGCATTTAACTAATTCAGTGAATTTAACTACTTTATTATGTTATGTTTATTATGTTAAGTTATTACACCTATTTTACCTTATTTTCCAAGGTGCCTAAATAAGTGCCTAAAATAGTGCCTACCGGTAACAATTTATTATTCTCATATAGCACTACTAGACTCAAGTGCATTCATTGGATATTCACCTAGGATAATTATTTTGACTAATTTTTTATTTTTTGTTTTTTTTATTAATGATAATTACCTTTCTCTTTCATTTTCGAAGTGCCTAAATATGCGCATAGCATATGTGGTGACAGAGCGCGTGTGACTCTCTTCAATACTACGTTTCAAATGTTGTTATTAGCTGTTGCACTTTGCGAGTCAACATTTAATTTGACTATTTTCAACTAATTTATTATCTTTTTAGAAGTTACTACGCCCAATTTCACCTTTTTTTCGAAGTGCCTAAAAAAGTGCCTACCGGTAACAATTTATTATTCTTAAATACCACTACTAGACTCAAATACATCTATTGGATATTCACCCAGACTAATTAGTGTGACTAATATTTTTATTTCTTGGTATTTTATTGGTTAATAATTGCCATTTTCTTCTTTTTTCGAAGTGCCTAATTATGTGCCTAGCATGCGCGTGCGACTCCATTTAATACTATATTTTGAATATTGTTATTGGGTTTACCTGTAGCACTTTGCGTGTTCAACATTTAATTTGACTATTTTCAACTAATTCATTATCTTTTTAAAACTTATTGCGCCCATTTCACATTTTTTCCGAAGTGCCGGAAAAAGTACCTAATTTGCAAGTACCTACTTTTAGTCCGCCCCGATGTTTGTTTTGTTCCGTTCACAAGACTCGGGTTTTCCTTAGTCAATCACGTGGTTTGAACTTGTCGATTTTCCATAATGCTATATTAGAGGTTTGATACTGTCACCACTAGTGTACGCCAATGAGCATTTATTTAATTCTATTGTGATATACTGTTACTTCTCTTTTTATTTGTTTGTTTTCATTATATTTCAGAAGGTGCTGTAGACTAGATAACGGAGCAATCCGTCCCTCACCACACCTGTCATTTTGATACTGTATTTATTACATACACTTAATTGCTGAATATTTTCTTTATTCGAAGTGACAAATAAAATAACTCTGACTCTGACTTATGAAACTAAGAATAATTATCTTTATAATCCAACAAATGTCCTAAAGAAAATCATAACAATCTGAGGCAATGTCCGTAATTGAAAAACTGCAGCGTCATGAAACTTATATTGGAACAAGTGACAGTAAATTACACAGAAATGTTGGAGTCGTATTACTTTACTTTGCCTTTTGAATGATGCAACCTTTTGGGAACGAAGTCATTTGAAAGACAAAGTATGCAGACTAAAATTGTCATATTAAGAATATCAAGTAGTACTTGTATCACTTCTATCAGAATTATAATAGTGAAAAAAACATAAATTGTGTTATTGTTCTAAATTACTAAACTATGGCATAATTACTAAAATATGGCAACATTCCAAACAGGCAAGAATATTCTGCTCAAATTGTATAAAGGAAAAACGTAAATAGTATTTCCACAAGTAGTTCAACATGAAGTAACTGGTTAGTTGTATAATAACATAGTGAGTGTCATTTTTATTTGCAAATCAAGTCTTCAGTCTATACCTAAATATTTGAGATTTTCTGTGGACTGGATTCACAACAACGTTTCAAAAAATCATGAAATTTGGAAATTGTACTTATTTGTAAAAAGCATTGTAAATTTAACAAGGTTCTAAAAAGTCTCCAATAAAAAGTCTTACCATTTGCTGAGGCAAAAGTTGGAAAATAAGAATAAAGTAGGAAGACATCTGTAAGAATTAGAAGTCATAGGACCAATGTTCCAACGTCAGAGAAAATGCATAAAAGGAATAAGAAATTCATTCTAAGCTATATCATAAAATGGTTTTTAAAAATTTGTTTACAGCTTGTATACATCCCGATTTAATAAAATCTTTCAAAGAAAGGTGTTATGCCAAAGTAAAAGTTTCATTAAATTTTTTTCATCATCCATCAGTTAAAATATGAAAAGAGATTTGATGGCAATTCATAGCAATTCATTCATTCAGCTAGTTGCGAACCGGTCTATCGAGATAAGAATTCCATAAAGCAGTGTGATGTGTAAATATTGAATACATTTGTAAGTGAAGAGATTCTGCTTGAAACTGTCAATAAAAATCATAATTCCTCAAATTGCCATCATTTCTAGTGGCTGCATCTCGATAAAAAAAAATAAAAAAATTCATGGAAAGCTGGTGACCGTCAAGGTGCAGGCCCCAATTTTATTGATCCTCATCATGATGTGTACAGTAGTAAAAATTGTATTATACTTATCGAAATAATACTTGGAAAACCGAAATTAAGTTATCTAGTAACACAAATATTGCAACAATATACATTATTGCAAATTTTCAAAAATAATGATATTAAGCTAAAGTAAAACTTTCATTTGATTTTTTGATTAATCAACAATGTTTTTAACACGATCAAGTTCTGGTAGGTTAAGATGGGTGTACAATAGGCATTCCAGTTTGAGATGACCAGCTTTTTATTTCATTATCACCTAAAATAAGAAAATTTCTATGTTATATATACTGCATAATGAGAGTCACACAGGACTGAGACCTAATCACACAACATCAAAAAAGACTTAATTTCGTAATGATAGATATTCCGCAGGTTGTCTGATAGAATAAAATGATCTTGTTAAAGTTTCACGTACATGCTGATTCAAAACACAGCTTGAATTATTCAAAAAATTATATCGTGTATTACAACTCAAGTAATTCAACAAAGGGTGTGGGTGTAGAGGGGATAAGTACCGACATAGCTTCGCGGAAATTGAAAGTCCTATAGATAACATTATATTTTTGTATTAGAGTAACACTTCTTCGAGACAACACAAAACTTAGACTGGTTTTAACTTAATCCATGCCCCATTTATTCTGTTATAATTATATCATCTTCAGAATTGAGTATGTGCTTGTCCTTTTTATAATCGATGACGGGTCGGGTGTTAGATTTCAAACCACTTTCGTTTAGCACTGACATGGTCAAACTACGGCCCGCGGGCCACGTATTACGTCATGCTCATATGTAGAATAATGCAGCTTTGGAAGAATTTGATGAAAAGATAGACACTTACTTATCAACGACCATGCTTGTTTCTGAATACAAAATGATAGATTACGTTAGGGTTAGATGATAATGTGAATATTATAACCTTGCCTCATTTATTTTATTCACTTATTTAATTCGTCATCCATTTTCAAAGTGAATTGACGGATATGACAGTTGATTTATTGTTTGTACACAAAGACTAAACAGAAAATAGAAATATGTCAATTACAAAATAAATGATTGTAAACTCGTATATTTTATAGCGACAATTTAAAACCTATTCCCTTTTGGTATGAAAAGAAGCACATATTTCGCACATTTTCAGCGAAAAACCTGGATCATGTAATTTAACAATTATTAACTTTGTATAATTGGCGAGACAACTTAGATGCATTGTGATTTACATCTGAGTTACATTGTATATATATATATATGTGTGTTTTTGAATTTTATTTTCTCAATATGTTGTTGACTATAACTATCTCCACAGCACAGATGGCAATAAAATTCAGTTTTTGTATATTTTTCGAAAAAATAACGACACTTACCAGTAGAATCTTGATAAACCTTGGTTCATAATTATTTCTTCTCAAATCAGCAGCATACAAAGCAAATTCTTTCAAGGATGGGAAGATCGGGTTAGTCTGTGTAACAAAACAAATTCCACTTTCAGACATGTTATATCATATATACCCATATTATGGATGGCGGAAGCAAAATGACACACTGTACAATTTTCAAATAGTTGCGCTGTTTACGTGCCAGTATTACATTTTTTGCATGCCTATTGAGTGTTTTGTGTAACGGTGTCATATCTGATCTGGTATATTCACTCTGCTAAATATGAACTAAGTAGAGACATTTGCTGAATCCTCATACTAGAATAACTAGATTGATACTTGAAATGTGAAATTGAAATAAAAAGTCAGACAAAAGATGTTGAATTATGACAGAGCAACTCTAATCGGTTGCAAATTCTTTCTTTTTTGTAATACAGGGTGTCTCAAAAGTGGGTATACAATTTTGATTTGCTTTTCAGATACTCATCAATTTCTTCAAGGAACATAATATGGATAAGCAGTAAAAATTAGGTATCGTTTGCATTTTTCATCAACCCACAGAATGACAAGGATGTTAAGACAAAAATGAGGTGCAAAAATTGCTACTTGGCAAGAAGCATATAAATTAGTAAGGCAAACTCAGCACCTCTTTAAGAGAGAATTTGGGACTATACCGCAGTCACTGAAGTGGCGAAAAATTACCATATCAATTGTATTGTATTGTTATGCCATAATCGCTGTAACTGCAGTAACTGCGTGCCAGTATAATATACCGGTAATTTAGTGGTTGCCCTTATGGTCAGACTGGAATAAAGTTGGTTTTATTACCGATTTCTGTCACTGAAATGGTAGTATTTCTTCCTTAATTCGTAAGTTGGTAGATCAATCGATGTAAAAAGTATGTTTAATTAATAAATTTTCCATTGTACTAAAATAAATTGTTCTCATCAAAAATCACGAAAAAAACTATATTTAGCTTAGCCTTCAATTAAAAATGATTACAGAAAAACTTACATATTCAATTTCATTAACATAGAACAACAGTTTCATTTTCAATAGTTTTAGATATAGGGCACCAACTAAAGTTCAAGTGCTCAGTGCATCTAAAATGCATGATCCGGTACGAGGTAGACACCATTAAAAAGAAAAAATGTGGATAATGTCGGTCATACTATATAAATAAATCAATTAATTTTGTGAATGGTCCAATATAATACAGTTTGGACCTTATACATTGTTTGGAAACTCCACAATTAAATATTTACAACAGACGGAGATCTAATAAGATACGAACTAAATCGTTCGAGTTTACTACCTAATACAGGGAGTTCCAAAATAAATGAAACCCATTAATTCGATTACTAATTTTGTTGGTTTCATTTATTTTGAAACGTCCTATATATTAAAATCTTATAAAAAGATAATTGAATAAATTATTGAATAAATAAGTGTCGATTTCTTTACCATAAACCTGCAACCCCGTATAAAGACAATTTGTGAATTCATTATAATATAACACAGAACTTACCATTTTGTTTTCCCCGGTTATGAAAATCTCCGGCAATAAAAATGAATTCTGATCTATTTACATAAAACACAAAATTCCGCGAGCCTTTGTTCACAGAGAAGTACTAACTGACATTGATGATAAATAAAACAAAAATTGAGAGATAATACTATGGCCTACTTATATGCACATTAAGTTTAAGTTCCAATGCTCAGAATAGGTTTACATCCGCTACACTTATGCTTATATTCCTTCCTATATATCACCACGACGGAAGCGTTAAGATACACATCCTTTTTTTCTCAGATGACAACACATCGTCACGCTAATAACCGAATTGCGTAAGTCATTTTTAGCAGTTTTGAGAAAAACGTTAAAAACTTTCTAATGATATTGTTATGCCATTGAAAGTCAATAAATTGCCATGGTTCAATTTTTTGATTGTAGCCGAATTTAAGTTAATTTGTATGACGCAGTTAAGTGACGTCATAATGGCGCACTGTGACTTAGGCAGAAATGTGTCTATGACTTGGGGACATACGCAATTTTGCAACTTTACTATATCATATGCACCAGTCCTGAAACCTAAACATTCCAAAAACGAATGTAATTCTCAGTATCTACAATGTCTAATCCCCAAAAAAGCTAATCAGTTTCAATTAAATTATTTTTTATGTTTAAAAATATATATTTCATTCATCAATATAAGACGTTCTGCACACCCACCGAAATAAGACTAAGATTAAATTGAAAGAATAAAACAGCAATGCACCCAATATAAAAGCCAACCAAGGGGAATTGGACTCGGACAGTGAATATCACAAGTGCCTGTCTTCCTATACTGTAGTATAAATTCAAATTAATACGCGCTAAGCTAGAATCCGATGCAAAAACTCGAAAATACTTCGCCAAGATATTTTGCCTTTCTGACGGCACAATAGTCCTACGGTAACAATAATATTTCATTATGACGAAACAGTTGCACAAATGTGCATGTCATACTAAATCTTCATTTTTATGGGTTTCGGAATTCTTACAATAAAATCTGAGTTAACAGACAGGTGCGCAGCATTACATAAATACCTATTTTATAAAAAACTTAAAATCGCCAAAAATGACTTACGCAATTCGGTTATTAGCGTGACGACATATTAAAAGATTGAAAATAATTGGACCGAATTTGCAGTCGGAGTCGATATATTATACAATTTTCTTAATCCGAAGTGAGAGTCAATTGCAATTTTTCTCCGATTTCACAGTCCTGAATATCATATAAATCAGTGATTTAAAATCGAGGTTCCGCGGCACAAATAAGATTGAAACGAGATTCCTTCGTTGTCAAGCACACCCGTATTTCATCAATTCCAGGAAGTCTCCACTTTTTTGCCTTTAATTTCAGTCAGAGCAGAAAACCCGTGTTCACAGAGCCATGAAGATGCAAATGGCAAAGTTATTTCGATGGCTTTTGCACCGATAGAATTTGTAAGAAAGTAACCAAACCTTGCTTTCCTGTTAGCATAACTAGACGCACAAGTCAACACGGTGGAAGGTGGATGTCTTGTTTACAAATACATCATATTGATTATAACATAACATTAGAGATTACAATTCACTACTTCACACTACTGGAGACATCAACATCAATCTGTTGAATGTAAAAGATAAACAAGTTAAGTTTTATATAAACATGCTATGCTCAAACTTAGCTATACATTTGATTACTGTACCAGAGTGACTCATTCATCAAGCACACTAATCGACCATATATACTCTAACAAGCTCGATCCGAATCCCTCAACATTCGTTGTTACTACAGATGTAACTGACCATTATCCTATAATCTGCTTTGTAAAAGCTAAATTCAAAACTTTTGAACATGAATCTATATATACTCATGATACAGGAAATTTCCTTCTAGCTAACTTTAGAATGGATGCAGAGTTAACGCTCAACTATTTTTTGAATTCGATAGATATCACCAACAACAAATTGAATGCATTATTTACAAGTTTTATCAACATGTTAAAACAACTTTTAGACAATCATTCTCCATTTCGGAAAATGTCACGTAGAGAACTGAAAACAAAATCCAACCCTTGGATCACTAAAGGTATTTTAATATCTGTCCGACAAAAAAGAATTTGCGGAAATCTCATTTTTGTATTAGCGACCGCCAGAAAATTGCATTTTTTGAAAAATACAACAACATTCTAACTCGATTGAAAGAAAAATCAAAGATGCTGTACTACAACACACTTTTCACTCAAACCCGTGATGATGTAAAAACAACCTGGAAGACCATTAGAAGAATTGTAAACACAAAAGCTCAGAAACGTAATACAACAATTGATGAATTAGAACTTGACAACAACATATTGATCAAGGACCAATTAAAAAGAGTTACTGAAATTAAGGTACCGTTCCACAATAGGTCAAAATTTATCTTCGAACATTTGCCAGAACGCAACTCCTTGCGAGACCTTCTTAAAAATTCCTACTCAAGAATCAATTTTCCTCGAACCGCCTTCCCTTTCCGAAACAAGAGAGCTATGCTCAAATACACGGACACGTAGAGTCACATAATTTTGATGACGTCATAGCGAAAAAAAAAGTAATAGCCTTCTGGAGAAAATTTTTATCTTTAACCACTGAAAATTTCAAAGCAATTGGTCCAGTATTCGAAGAGAAAAGCGACTTTTTAAAAGCGTGTCAAAAAACAAGAACAAGAACAACAACATAATATTGAAACGATCGTTATGTCCACTACGTGTCCAATAATCTTGCAATATTCTGAATAACTTGAAATCTGGGAAAGCTGTTGGACCTGACAACATCCCACCTTTCTTCTTGAAAGTCAAATATGATATTGCTACACTAGGTATACGAACCTTTTTCAATGCATTTATCGACTTTGGCATTTTTCATGACGTTCTAAAATGTTCTAGAGTAGTGACTGTCTTCAAATCTGAAAACAAAAAGCATAAATAAAATTATAGGCCTATCACGGTTCTCCCAATAATTTCATTCGTGTTCGAAAGACTGTTAAATAGCCGGTTACTAAGTTTTATAGATAAACACAATATAATCAACAAATCTCAATTTGGATTTCAAAGTCACCATTCTACCAGTCATGCTATATTATATTACACAACCAGTCTATATGACGCTCTAGAGAACCATCAATACACTTGTTGCATTTTCCTTGATCTCAAAATCTAGCCCCATTGCTATTTTTAACTTTTGTTAATGATTCACCATGCCTCTTCCCTTTCCACAAAATTGTTCGCTGACGATACAGCACTCTCAAAATCTTCCAAGTCTTTAGTGCAACTCAAAAAAAAGTTGATATCGAACTGAATAAGGTCGCAAACTGAATGGCCAGCAAATCAAAATCTATTCTGATTTGTCCAACCACCACTGAGACCGATGCTCTGTTCAATGTTACCATGCATAGCAACTCCCCAGAATTAGTCCATTCATACAAATATTTTGGCATTACAATAGACAATAAATTAGGATGGGACAAACATATTGACTTTATTATAGCAAAACGTTCAAGAACTGTAGGAATATTACGCAAACTTCAAAATTTTCTACCTAGGTTTACCCTAAGGCTGGTACCCTCTATTCCAATCATATGTCCAATATGGGATAACAGTTTGGGAATCGTGACTCCAGAAGGGTCACAGCCGCAAAATTAAATCTTTACAAAACAAAGCAATCCAATTTTTGACAAATTCCGTACAGTCCTCAAACCTGGACCAACTCTATAAACTATCCAATATCCTTAAATTTGATGATATCCACACATTTTAGATCAAAATCATGTATCAATTCACTCATGATATGTTGCCTAGAGCTTTTCATGGTTACTTCACGACTCAGTCATCAGTACATGACCACAACACCAGATCAGCCAGTAAAGCAGGCCTGCCCAACCTTTTTCATCTCGCGGGCCACTTTCACGTTACAAGGTTCGTTGCGGGCCGCAAACGTTTGTGCAAAACATTAATACCAGCTAAGTCCTGGTTTCGGTGTAAGTATTTTACATAATACATAAAAGGCAAGTTAATTAACATAAAATCAATCGATTTAATAATTGTTTTTTGGTTACTGAGTAGGGCTGGCAAATTATTCGAATATCAAGTCGAATATTAGAATAGCAGTTTACTATTTGAATATCTGGTAACACGGGGCATGGACATGACACTTGCGGTTTTTTGACGATCACACGAGAAGACACACATCACGTCTAAATTGAGTGTTATATTCGCGTTATAGTGGTTTTTTTTTCATTCATTGTCAGTAGCTGTGATACTGTCTCAATGTTTAAACGAGCATAATGTGTGCCAATGTCGCGGGAATATCAAGTTTAAGTGGGTCGTTTCGTAAAATTTGAAACACCAATACAAGTATTTAATGTAGTAACATTACAAAGATTTTTGGACGAATAGCGTATATATACTGATTTGTGACCAATATGCAGCAATGCAATTAAGTCAATTTCATCAGAGTTATTGACGGACACGCAGTGACGATATTTCCGAAATCTTGTTTAGCCTCAACATTAGATAAAAAAAAATACGAACATAAAAGGACAACGAGTCCCGGGACTAGTACCAAAGATATTGTTGACAGGTTGGGCAGCCTTGCAGTAGAGGATCTTTTCAAGTTCAATGATATACTTCGAATCGAACCCAACAATCCTTAAATATATACCGGGGTCAAAGTTTAGAATAATATACCCTACTACTTTCGAAACCTGACGTATTGCTTCTTTAAAGCCCAATATCGTGCATACTTAATAAGCCAATAAACAGCTATTAATTAACGTTATAACTTATATGCAATGTTTTTGGCTATGATGTTCAACAGTCATATCGTACCGGTACCGGTAACAGATTTGAAAACCAATAATATTAAATTTGTTAATATTGTTACCGAACCCTATTTCCACAAACTTTAATTATTTTGATCGTAGTATTAAAACTTACCCCGCCTTTTCAGTTGTCATATGCTTCGGAGGATGTTTGTGGGACGGACTGAAAGTAGGCACTTAGAAAATAGGCACTTTTTTGGACACTTATTTAGGCACTTTGAAAAAAGGGTAAAATGGGCGTAATAACTTTTAAAAACATTACAACTTAGTTAAAAATATTAATATTAAACATTGAAAATGCAAATTGCAACAAGTAAACTCATTGGTAATATTTAAAACATAGTATTAGGCGCACGAGGCGCACGCGCTCGATCCCCACATATGCTAGGCCCTTATTTAGGCACTTCAAAAAATATAGAAAATGGAAATTATTACTAATAAAAAAAACGGAAAATCAAAATATTAGTCACAATGATTAGCCTAGGTGAATATCCAATGCATGCCCTTGAGTCCAGTAGTAGTAATTAGGAATAATAAATTGTTACCGGTAGGCACTTTTTTAGGCACTTTGGAAAAAAAGGTAAAATGGCCGTAATAACTTTAAAAAGATGATGAATTAGTTTAAAATATTCAAATTGAATATTAAACATGCAAATTGCACCAAGTACCCCAATGGTAATATTTAACACGTAGTATTATAAGGAGGCGCAGGTGCCCGATCACCACATATACTAGGCACTTCGAAAAATATAGAAAATGGGAATTATCACCAATAAAAAAGACGGAAAATCATAATATGAGTCACAATGATTAGCCTAAGTTAATATCCAATGCATGCACTTGAGTCTACTAGTGGTATTTGAGAATAATAAATTGTTCACCGGTAGGCATTTTTCAGACACTTTGGGGAAAAAAGGTAAAATGGGCGTAATAACTTTTAATAAGATAATGACTCAGTTTAAAACAATCAAATTAATTATTGAATTTGGAAATAAACAAATATAATTTTTAAGCCTAAATGCTTAGAAAAACAAGCGATTCAATAATCGATTCTGATTCTGTATATTCGATGGATAAACTGGTCAATCTGCGAGAGCACCACCTGGCAATGGTCGTGAGTGAGTTACTTCAAGCCAAATGCTGCTGGTGCCGTAAATGGTACCACAGTCAATGCCAAAATAATTTTGAATTAAGAACATATTGGGTATGCAATAGGTTTATGCAATAAAACTGTATTTTACAGAGTTTCAATTAACTTAGTGGTTTTCAACCCTTTCTGCTCTTTTTCCATTCTTGAATCGTTATTGAGTGATACACAATTTTGGTATAGTTCGAAATTGGTCCATATATATATGGATTAAATCAGTAGTGATTAATACTACGTGCAAACACAAAGTAATTTTTTTCTACTATAAAACAACAAAATTTTACTAAGGAGGAATTCCTTCTTGCTGGAAAACGCTGATCGTTTTTCATCCTCTTCGGATAATTGAACTTCATTAAATACGTTAATAGCAGTATATTATAGAGTTTTGTAATGCATTTAACTAATTCAGTGAATTTAACTAATTTATTATGTTATGTTTATTATGTTAAGTTATTACACCTATCTTACCTTTTTTCCAAGGTGCCTAAATAAGTGCCTAAAATAGTGCCTACCGGTAACAATTTATTATTCTCAAATAGCACTACTAGACTCAAGTGCATTCATTGGATATTCACCTAGGATAATCATTTTGACTAATTTTTTATTTTCTGTCTTTTTTATTTGTGATAATTATCTTTCTCTTTCATTTTCGAAGTGCCTAAATATGCGCATAGCATATGTGGTGACAGAGCGCGTGTGACTCTCTTCAATACTACGTTTCAAATATTGTTATTAGGTTTACCTGTTGCACTTTGCGAGCCAACATTTGATTTGACTATTTTCAACTAATTTATTATCTTTTTAGAAGTTACTACGCCCAATTTCACCTTTTTTCGAAGTGCCTAAATAAGTGCCTAAAAAAGTGCCTACCGGTAACAATTTATTATTCCTAAATACCACTACTAGACTCAAATACATCTATAGGATATTCACCCAGGCTAATTAGTGTGACTAATATTTTTATTTCTTGGTATTTCATTGGTTGATAATTGCCATTTTCTTCTTTTTTCGAAGTGCCTAATTATGTGCCTAGCATATGCGGTGACAGAGCGCGTGCGACTCCATTTAATACTATATTTTGAATGTTGTTATTGGGTTTACCTGTTGCACTTTGCGCGTTCAACATTCAATTTGACCATATTTATTTTTTTCATTATATTTTAATAAGTTATTACGCCCATTTCACCTTTTTTTCGAAGTGCCTAAAAAGGTGCCTACCGGTAACAATTTATTATTCTCAAATACCTGTACTAGACTCAAGTGCATTCATTGGATATTTACCCAGGCTAATTAGTGTGACTAATATTTTTATTTCTCGGACTTTTATTGGTGATAATTCCCATTTTCTTCTTTTTTCGAAGTGCCTAAACATGTGCCTAGCATATGTGGTGACCGAGCGCGTGCGACTCCCTTTGATACTACGTTTTAAATATTGTTATTGGGTTTACCTGTAGCACTTTGCGTGTTCAACATTTAATTTGACTATTTTCAACTAATTCATTATCTTTTTAAAACTTATTACGCCCATTTCACATTTTTTCCGAAGTGCCGGAAAAGAAAATAATTTGCAAGTGCCTACTTTTAGTCCGCCCCGATGTTTGGTTTGTTCCGTTCACAAGACTCGGGTTTTCCTTAGTCAATCACGTGGTTTGAACTTGTCGATTTCCCATAATGCTATATTAGAGGTTTGATACTGTCACCACTAGTGTACGCCAATGAGCATTTATTTAATTCTATTGTGATATACTGTTACTTCTCTTTTTATTTGTTTGTTTTATTTTCATTATTTTTCAGAAGGTGCTGTAGACTAAATAACGGAGCAATCCGTCCCACACAACACCTGTCATTTTGATACTGTATTTATTACATACACTTAATTGCTGAATGTTTTCTTTATTCGAAGTGACAAATAAAATAACTCTGACTCTGACCTATGAAACTAAGAATAATTATCTTTATAATCCAACAAATGTCCTAGAGAAAATCATACCAATCTGAGGCAATGTCCGTAACTGAAAAACTACAGCATCATGAAACTTATATTGGAAAAAGTGGCAGTAAATTACACAGAAATATTGGATTCGTATTACTTTACTTTGCCTTTTGAATGATGCAACCTTTTGGGAACGAAGTCATTTGAAAGACAGTATGCAGACTAAAATTGTCATATTAAGAATATCAAGTAGTACTTGTATCACTTCTATCAGAATTATAATAGTGAAAAAAACATAAATTGTGTTATTGTTCTAAATTACTAAACTATGGCATAATTACTGAAATATGGCAACATTCCAAACAGGCAAAAATATTCTGCTTAAATTGTATGAAGGAAAAACGTAAATAGTATTTCAACAAGTAGTTCAACATGAAGTAACTGGTTGGTTGTATAATAACATTGTAAGTGTCAAATTTGGAAATTGTACTTATTTGTAAAAAGCATTGTAAATTTAACAAGGTTCTAAAAAGTCGAGATAAGAATTCCATAAAGCAGTGTGATGTGTAAATATTGAATACATTTGTAAGTGAAGAGATTCTGCTTGAAACTGTCAATAAAAATCATAATTCTTCAAATTGCCATCATTTCTAGTGACTGCATCTCGATAAAGAAAATAAAAAAATTCATTGAAAGCTGGTGACCGTCAAGGTGCAGGCCCCAATTACATTGATCCTCATCATGATGTGTACAGTAGTAAAAATTGTATTATACTTATCGAAATAATACTTGGAAAACCGAAATTAAGTTATCTAGTAACACAAATATTGCAACAATATACATTATTGCAAATTTTCAAAAATAATGATATTAAGCTAAAGTAAAACTTTCATTTTATTTTTAATATTCAACAATGTTTTTAACACGATCAAGTTCTGGTAGGTTAAGATGGGTGTACAATAGGCATTCCAGTTTGAGATGACCAGCTTTTTATTTCATTATCACCTAAAATAAGAAAATTTCCATGTTATATATACTGCATAATGAGAGTCACACAGGACTGACCCTAATCACACAACATCAAAAAAGACTTAATTTCGTATTGATAGATATTCCGCAGGTTGTCTGATAGAATAAAATGATCTTGTTAAAGTTTCACGTACATGCTGATTTAAAACACAGCTTGAATTATTCAAAAAATTATATCGTGTATTACAACTCAAGTAATTCAACAAAGGGTGTGGGTGTAGAGGGGATAAGTACCGACATAGCTTCGCGGAAATTGAAAGTCCTATAGATAACATTATATTTTTGTATTAGAGTAACACTCCTTCAAGACAACACAAAACTTAGACTGGTTTTAACTTAATCCATGCTCCATTTATTCTGTTATAATTATATCATCTTCAGAATTGAGTATGTGCTTGTCCTTTTTATAATCGATGACGGGTCGGGTGTTAGATTTCAAACCACTTTCGTTTAGCACTGACATGGTCAAACTACGGCCCGCGGGCCAAATTGTATGGCCCATTGGATAATTCATTTTGACGCGCCTGATGCTGCCACCACCAAACTAAAACTAAATTTTGATATTTTAGATAAAAAAAATAGCTCAGGGAATTGGTTAAACTTGCAGATTAAATGTAGTTTTGCCATGAGGCTTATGTATCCCACTTTTTCTTTTATAGCACGTTGAATAAAATTACATAAAATATAACATTTTACTTCACAATAGCACGGCCTGTTAGTCTAGTTGTAGAAAAATTTTGTCCCATGGTCAAAAAACTCTGCCCGTCCCTGCACTTTAGCACATAGAAATTTTGAATAAATGTTTCGCCCGACTTTCTTTTCCGTCGTGAAACGGAAATCACGTATTACGTCATGCTCATATGTAGAATAATGCAGCTTTGGAAGAATTTGATGAAAAGATAGACACTTACTTATCAACGACCATGCTTGTTTCTGAATACAAAATGATAGATTACGTTAGGGTTAGATGATAATGTGAATATTATACCATTGCCTCATTTATTTTATTCACTTATTTAATTCGTCATCCATTTTCAAGGTGAATTGACGGATATGACAGTTGATTTATTGTTTGTACACAAAGACTAAACAGAAATTAGAAATATGTCAATTACAAAATAAATGATTGTAAACTCGTATATTTTATAGCGACAATTTAAAACCTATTCCCTTTTGGTATGAAAAGAAGCACATATTTCGCACATTTTCAACGAAAACCTGGATCATGTAATTTAACAATTATTAACATTGTATCATTGGCGAGACAACTTAGTTGCATTGTGATTTACATCTGAGTGAGTTACATTGTATATATATATATGTGTGTTTTTGAATTTTATTGTCTCAATATGTTGTTGACTATAACTATCTCCACAGCACAGATGGCAATAAAATTCAGTTTTTGTATATTTTTCGAAAAAATAACGACACTTACCAGTAGAATCTTGATAAACCTTGGTTCATAATTATTTCTTCTCAAATCAGCAGCATACAAAGCAAATTCTTTCAAGGATGGGAAGCTCGGGTTAGTCTGTGTAACAAAACAAATTCCACTTTCAGACATGTTATCATATATACCTATATTATGGATGGCGGAAGCAAAATGACACACTGTACAATTTTCAAATAGTTGCGCTGTTTACGTGCCAGTATTACATTTTTTGCATGCCTATTGAGTGTTTTGTGTAACGGTGTCATATCTGATCTGGTATATTCACTCTGCTAAATATGAACTAAGTAGAGACATTTGCTGAATCCTCATACTAGAATAACTAGATTGATACTTGAAATGTGAAATTGAAATAAAAACTCAGACAAAAGATGTTGAATTATGACAGAGCAACTCAGGGAGGCTAATCGGTTGCAAATTCTTTCTTTTTTGTAATACAGGGTGTCTCAAAAGTGGGTATACAATTTTGATTTGCTTTTCAGATACTCATCAATTTCTTCAAGGAACATAATATGGATAAGCAGTAAAAATTAGGTATCGTTTGCATTTTTCATCAACCCACAGAATGACAAGGATATTAAGACAAAAATGAGGTGCAAAAATTGCTACTTGGCAAGAAGCATATAAATTAGTAAGGCAAACTCAGCACCTCTTTAAGAGAGAATTTGGGACTATATCGCAGTCACTGAAGTGGCGAAAAATTACCATATCAATTGTATTGTATTGTTATGTCATAATTGCTGTAACTGCAGTATCTGCGTGCCAGTATAATATACCGGTAATTTAGTGGTTACCCTTATTGTCAGACTGGAATAAAGTTGGTTTTATTACCGGTTTCTGTCACTGAAATGGTAGTATGTTTTCTTCCTTAATTCGTAAGTTGGTAGATCAATCGATGTAAAGTATGTTTAATTAATGAATTTTCCATTGTACTAAAATAAATTGTTCTCATCAAAAATCACGAAAAAAAACTATATTTAGCTTAGCCTTCAATTAGAAATGATTACAGAAAAACTTACATATTCAATTTCATTAACATAGAACAACAGTTTCATTTTCAATAATTTTAAATATAGGTCACCAACCAAAGTTCAAGTGCTCAGTGCATCTAAAATGCATGATCCGGTACGGGGTAGACACCATTAAAAGTAAAAATGTAGAAAATGTCGGTCATACTATATATATAAATCAATTAATTTTGGGAATGATCCAATATAATACAGTTTGGACCTGATAGTTTGTTTGGAAACCCCACAATAATATATTTACAACAGACGGAGATCTAATAAGATACGAACTAAATCGTTCGAGTTTACTACCTAATACAGGGAGTTCCAAAATAAATGAAACCCATTAATTCGATTACTAATTTTGTTGGTTTCATTTATTTTGAAACGTCCTATATATTAAAATCTTATAAAAAGATAATTGAATAAATTATTGAATAAATAAGTGTCGATTTCTTTACCATAAACCTGCAACCCCGTATAAAGACAATTTGTGAATTCATTATAATATAACACAGAACTTACCATTTTGTTTTCCCCGGTTATGAAAATCTCCGGCAATAAAAATGAATTCTGAGCTTTTTACATAAAACACAAAATTCCGCGAGCCTTTGTTCACAGAGGAGTAACTAACTAACATTGATGATAAATAAAACAAAAAAATGAGAGATAATACTATGGCCTACTTACATGCACATACTAAGTTTAAGTTCCAATGCTCAGAATAGGTTTACATCCGCTACACTTATGCTTATATTCCTTCCTATATATCACCACGACGGAAGCGTTAAGATACACATCCTTTTTTTCTCAGATGACAACACATCGTCACGCTAATAACCGAATTGCGTAAGTCATTTTTAGCAGTTTTGAGAAAAACGTTAAAAACTTCCTAATGATATTGTTATGCCATTGAAAGTCAATAAATTGCCATGGTTCAATTTTTTTGATCGTAGCCGAATTTAAGTTAATTTGTATGACGCAGTTTAGTGACGTCATAATGGCGCACTGTGACTTAGGCAGAAATGTGTCTATGACTTGGGGACATACGCAATTTTGCAACTTTACTATATCATATGCACCAGTCCCGAAGAAAAAAACATTCCAAAAACGAATGTAATTCTCAGTATCTACAATGTCTAATCCCCAAAAAAAGCTAATCAGTTTCAATTACATTATTTTTTATGTTTAAAAATATATATTTCATCAATATAAGACGTTCTGCACACCCACCGAAATAAGACTAAGATTAAATTAAAAGAATAAAACATCAATGCACCCAATATAAAAGCCAACCAAGGGGAATTGCACTCGGACAGTGAATATCACAGGTGCACGTCTTCCTATACTGTAGTATAAATTCAAATTAATACGCGCTAAGCTAGAATCCGAGATGCAAAAACTTGAAAATACTTCGCCAAGATATTTTGCCTTTCTGACGTCACAATAGTCCTACGGTAACAATGATAATTCATTATGACGAAACAGTTGCACAAATCTGCATGTCATACTAAATCTTCATTTTTATGGGTTTCGGAATTCTTACAATAAAATCTGAGTTAACAGACAGGTGCGCAGCAATACATAAATACCTATTTTATGAAAAAACCTAAAATCGCCAAAAATGACTTACGCAATTCGGTTATTAGCGTGACGACATATAAAAAGATTGAAAATAACTGGACCGCTTTCGTATTATGCTATACCTCATTAATCATTCATCAGTTAAAATTAGTATGTCCGAAATGCGAAACAAACATATAAAATTTAAAAGTAACACAACAGATTACCCATGGTTAAATAACGATGTGCATCTGCTCGTTTTAGTTTCGCTTTCTTAGAAAACGCACAATTCGTTGCGTGCGGCTCCGTCGGTAGTTTCATAATGGGCAAAAAGGTACATCGCGTGACAATTGACTGTATTTCGAATTCGCAGTTCCTACGATGAAGACCTAACATAACACCAAATTTTGTGATTTACAATGTCTAGAAAAACGTTTTCAATTCGAGGTGAGTCTGCTGAAACCAAACGTGTGATCTTCCATTTTAAGTTTCAGTTTTGATATTTCAGAATGCCGCTTTTCATTCAAGAAATTTGAGTTGCGGATTTACCTCTTTATTAATTATTATTTTCAGCATTTTGTCACCGATGATTATAATATGGTAACATGTTTTTGACATTGAACTCATAATTCCCCACGATAACAAAAAAGCAAATAACGTCGTCATTGTGTAACAATACTTGTATATATATATGCCGAGGGAAATTTTTGATTTAGGGAGAATAAACACCGGCGTAAAGATGTTAAAAGGTTCAAAGACACTCCATGCTGACGAAAAAAATCGGCGATTGTAACAAAATGCAATTGCGCTCGTTATTAGCGGCCCTTTAAGTCTTCCAAAAATGTCAAAAAGGAAAAGATTCGACCCCTAATTTATTAATATGTTTGTCAAGTGTCAGATTCACAGCTCTTATATATATATATAATTTATGTTTAAAATTTAGATTTATGTATGACTTGTATTAACCCTAAGGTTCAGCATTTAAATTAAGTGAAGTATTTTTAACTTGCTCAGGAATATTAATCTGAAAGTAACAATTTTAACATTTATTTTGGGGCTCCGTGAATAATAGTCAACCTCTCAAGGGCTCCGCAACACCAAAAGTTTGAGAACCCCTGCACTAAGGCATACCAGCAAACGCCCAAAAGTTCAATTCAAGCAGTAAATTTCACTATGCTTTAACATTGATGCAACATCTCGATAACGCTACGTTTATTCCACAAACAACCAACCAATTCCACAACAACAACCACAACAGTCTTTGTCAGTTAAACTACGTTTTCAACGACTATTTTTCCGAATCGCTTTACCAACGCGCTTCAATTAAAGTTAGTACTACGCTGTACATAGAACTGAAACTCATTGGCTTGTAGGAAACAAAATAAAAGCCTTCGTACACAGGTCTGTACTAACATATGTATTACTTTTATCCACACTAAGTTTACACATGGTTTATATCCGCGCATTTGCATTTATTGCTGATTTCTTTCAATATTTCACTACGATGAAAGCGTTTATATAATATGTAACTTTTCTCAAATTCTCAGATTCATCATGTGAATCAGACATTACAACATACATAAAAAGATTGACAATAATGCAACCCCATACCTCAATAACATCAGTTAAAATCAGTATCTTTTAGTCCAAAAGAGTAACAAACAAACCTACAAAATTTAATGATAACCCACTATAGTACCCATTGTTTAAAAAATTGGCACCACTTGACCATTAAAAACTCTTACGACGCGTGAAGATATTGAGATATATCGACATGACTCAAACTATTATACAGCGAAATGCGATCGGAAGTGTATACTATTTCCTGACTGAGGTATGGGAGTTTGGCAAATATCACCGTGATGGTCATGACAAAAAAAAGCGGTAAGCGTATGGATGGAAATGTGCTTCGTGCTTTCAGGACTGAGCAAGCTTGAAATTAGCGTTTTCTATTATCATAGAAACATCTCAAACAGACGAATTTGTGAGAGTGAACGCTGAATGGCTCGCGTTAATATTTAAATCATGCTATTACAATAACAAATGACTACCTCGATTGTGATAATTATTAAATTAAGCATGAAATTAACGGGATGCAGAAACCGTACTATAATTTCTCTTCAGATTAATAATATGCCGTTTTTTCTTCTTTTGCAAATACGAAGAACATATATTCTTTTGGAATTTTTAGGTTAGCTGCAACTTCTGTGTTATTTTTTAAAGCTGCTGACTAAGTCGCTATAGGTATTATGCTCCTAAAATAGGAACTCGAATTTAATTAAATGCTTTTTAATCAGAAGTTTAACATGTTTAACTGCAATTTTTCCAAACATTATTTAGCAGCTAAGACCAATCATCTATTTGCTCGTATAATATTTAATACAATAAATTTAACAATCAAAAGTAAAGTTAAATCATTATAATATAAATCACATCATTATATATTATCTCAGATAGGGAAATTCTCGATCGCCATCACGTTCAGCTAAAATTGTAATTTGTCAGTTGAACTCAACTAATTGATTTTGTTTTGTAATCCTCTATAGAATTTTGTACCCGCTCGACTCTTTCTCTTCTTTTGTAAGTTTTTTGAAAAAAAAAGACTTCTAGAGCAATCAGGGACTGTTCGTTTTTTTGAGAGAAATTTTAGATCGAGAAATGATGATTTGTTTCACGCCAGAAAAATACCGAAATAAATAAAGGCAATTTGTTTTCACATGAGAATTACTGACCAAAGACATTTGCCGTTGGTATCGAAGTCTGTTATTGCATCAAATTTTTACTTCCTTACGTAATCGAAAAAATTCAGATTCAGAGACAAATTGAAGTTATAGTTATAGTTCAATATCCAATTTATAATGACAAATAAGCGATAACCATTTACAAAAAACACATTAGGTTAACCCGTATCATAGTGCCGTGTATAAACTTTTGTTTATTAATCAAATATTTAATTACTGCTTATTAAAAGCGTTTTTTTTACACGGATGTGAATATCTTCCACGTGTCATGTATTTCTGAAGAAACATATTCATTTTATTAGAATGTAAATTTCCCCCCATAGTCCACTTTGATACGATCGAATGCAGTACGGTTACCATCGACCGCTAACTGTCTTTAAGGTTCAATGGGTTATATTCAAATGCGTAAAATCTCCGAGGCTCCCCCCGCGATCATTGGCTATTCATGCAATCGCTACACTGTAAAAAAAGGAAAATTTTAACTTACGTCACGTCGTCGCATCTTTAGAATAGGACGGGGTTTAAATATTTATCCCAGGGTGGGTGGGGGAGGATTTTAATAATTCTAGGTAGGAAATACTTTACCAAATAATCGACCATTCATGTATGCGAATCTTCAGATTATATGCCATTGTCATCAGTTATTGAATAGGAATCATACTATTTGAGTATATATAATAATAACATGGCCATTTCAGATCTGATCCCTATATATATTCTTGAGTTGTTTCCGATTGAAATTGATAAATATGATGAATATATATATATATATATATAACTCTATTACGGTAGTTAAACGGACCTGCCATAATTGCAGTACTAAAGAGGACGTCGTTCCTGTGTCCGTTTCATTGTTTTTAAATACGTGCTTGGAGAGCACGAGAGCCGTTGACAACTACGGAGAAAAAGCGTCAACTCAATCCTCTCGATAACAGATATAAAATTTTTGTCCGCTTAATTCGTCCACTTAATTCAGACCACCAAATGTGTTAGCCTATTTCGGCATGACCTCGCTTTAATTTCCGATGGATTCGAACCATTTAGCAATATTTATCACAAAGAATAGCATTTCGTTTTTCAATGTTCAGTCTTTCGTGCAAGGGAGATGCACTGTGTTTGGTGTTGGAAATAATCTTCCATGTCAAAAAATACTCAAAATGCAACGTGAAAGTAGACAAATCGAAACAAATTGATCTGAACGTGTTATATATTTGAAACTGAGAAATACACAAAGCATATCACAAATGTTCGCACTATTCCAACCCTATGGTGCAACATATGGATTAAACAGATACTCTGCTGCGAGTGTCAAGATATCAATACGAAGTCAAAATTATGCCATTCCAATAATATTGATAAACATTGAGCAAAATATATCTCAAATGTCCACTTATCCGACCACCTAAGTGTGGCATACAAAAATTGAAAATGAAATTCTGAAATCATATTGAGAAACATTACACAAAGTAATCTGAAATGTCCACCTATCTGACCACCTAAGTGTGGCATAACAAAATTTGAAATGAAAAATTCTGAAATCATATTGAGAAACATTTCACAAATTATATCTGAAATGTCCACCTATCCAGCCACCTAAGTGGGGCATACAAGAATTGAAATGAAAATTCTGAAATCATTTGAAAACATTACACAAATTATATCTGAAATGTCCACTATCCGGCACCTAAAGCGGGGCATACAAGAATTGGAATAAAAATTCTGAATCATATTGAGAACAATTACACAAATTATATCTCAAATGTCCACCTATCCGGCACCTAAGTGGGGCATACAAGAATTGAAATGAAAATTCTAGAACCATATTAGAACCATTACAGCAGAATTAAATCTCATAATGATACATCCTATCCGGCACCTAAGTGGGGCATACCAAGAATTGAATTGAAAATTCTTGAAAATCATTATTGAGAAACATTACACCAAATTCATATCTCAAATGTCCACCTTATCCGTCCCACCTAAGTGGGGCATACAAGAATTGAAATGAAAATTCTGAATCATAATTGAGAAACATTACACAAATTATATCTCAAATGTCCACCTATCCGGCCACCTAAGTGGGGCATACAAGAATTGAAATGAAAATTCTGAAATCATATTGAGAAACATTACACAAATTATATCTCAAATGTCCACCTATCCGGCACCTAAGTGGGGCATACAAGAATTGAAATGAAAATTCTGAAACCATATTGAGAAACATTACACAAATTATATCTCAAATGTCCACCTATC
>NW_024102755.1:0-63972 GCF_013122585.1 Styela clava
GAAATGGTTTTCTAAGATGAGGGAACCAGTTTGACACAAAAGAGAACCCGTTCTTACAATTTTGAATTTAGTTACTGGCAATTTACCATAATATCCTATTTTTTTCAGAGTAACAAAGCTCAGCCTTCTGTTCTCTCTACTTTACAATCTACAACTTCTAGGAATCCTGCCGATCTCATTCAACACTGTTGTTCTTCTACAACTAACAGTGATGTTCCTGATATCGGTAAGATATGATAGATTATAGGCAATTAGCCCATGATTTAATATGGCCTGCTGAACTTGAGTGAAATAGATTAACACTTTGTGTTTTTACCTTTTTGTGTTCTAATACGGCCAGGCCAATTGGATACTCCCGTAATGTGTACCAGGTTAAGGGTTATTCTCTACAGCAGGCCTGCCTAATGTCTTTTATGGTTGCGATCCACTTTCACATTAGAAAGTTTTTTGTAGGTTGCAAACTCAAATACCAGCCAAGTTTTGATTTACCTTGGAATTAAAATAGTTTATTTACATAATGAATCAAATCCAAAAATACTGAGTAGAGCAGGCAAAATATTTGAATATCGTATTGATATTAAAATATTAGAGCTGCAGCTTACTATTCGAATATCTGGTAACACATTACCTGGGCATGTCACTGAAACAAATTCTTGCCTTGAATTTGCACCTATGTATTTGTATGTATTTATGTATTTATTCCCTCCCATTAAATAGTCTTCCCATTAAAAAAAATTACAAACTTATTTATAGCGCTGGCCTTGGAATTCCCTGCAGGATTCGAACCTATGAACTCATGCAGGTTACTTAGAGGTTAGATAGCAGGCATTTCAAGTCCTATGACACGTTTAGACCAACTCTACATATAAGAAGTTTGACAAATTCTCGTTATTTCAGGCTTCCACCAAGTTTGGCGTCAACTTTGATCCGTTCCATCGAATTGAGAAGATTATCACAAGTTGTGTGATAGATTATTCTGCGTATGGGGGAGCTGAGGAGGAAAAATCCCCTCAGAAAAAAGCCAGGGAGGAAAAATCCCCTGAAAAGAAAAAAGATTCTTTGAAAAAGAAAGAATAAGTCCACAGGTTTTCAAATTTAATTTACTTCCTGTAATACATCAGATTATCTGTTTAATTTAAATCAGGGTATTTTTTCCGATATTGAAACTCGTATTTCCCTCTTTCAACGTTAATTTTAACAGTTTTTATAATTCTGTATTACAAATCCCCAACGCATTGCATCAATGCAATTTATGATTTTGTGACTGTATTTTAAATATTAAATTATATATTATTATAACGCAACTAAAATTTTAACTTAGTCTTCCCTCTCAATGTTAATTTTGTTAATTTATTTCATTTTTAAAACAAATATTTTTTTATTTAAATGAGTTTAAATTGAACAATGCAATAATCTTGTGAAAAACTAGTCATTTGGGAACCACTGACATATATTACAATCAATTGTTTCAAATACTTTAGTGCAGCGTTTTTCAAGCTGTGTTCTGTTCCACATGCTTTCTGAAATTGTTCTGCAGAACAGGGACGAAATTGGTCGCCATGGCGATCTCGGCCTTACTTCGGCGATAAATTTTTCTCCCAACTGGTGACAAACAGTTGAACAGACCTTGCTATGTGGGAAGTCCGGGAAGATGTGCATTTTCGTTAACCGTTCAATATCGTTAACTAGCAGGCTATTTTTTTTAATTGTAAAGTTTACAGCAAACTTTTTAGTTTTACAGTAGGTTAAATTTTTTGAAACCACCGACCAGTGTTCCCTTTAATTTTTTGTAGTATGTGTGCGCAGAAATTTTGGTATGTGCGCACTTTTTTGGAAATGACTAATATTTGTGCAAAAACCAATGAAGAAATTTTGGCGTTTTAACCGGGTAATAAGTGGGCCAACAACAAACTTTCTCAACCTGCCAACCGAGCACATTGTTACATTACATCGAAATACGTCTGTGCGCAGTGAATATTTGCGTGTGCGCAGCCTCTGAAAGCCTTAGAGGGAACACTGCCACTCACCAATTTTACCTTTTAATTTCTTGGCGAGTTAAAAAGCGTGTTCTGGGGCAAAATAGTTTGAGAAACGCTGTTTTAGTGGAATGTGCTTAAATAATAATTCTTTACCCCAATAAAATGCTGTTCGAAATAAATTTTCATGTGGCTACATTTCATTGTTACCGTTTATATCAGTAACGATATTAAATTGAGTTGGAAATTTTTTGAATTTTTTTCTGATTACTGATGCTCAAAAAAAATTGATTGTTACGTTTTTAATTGCTGTATATAAATTTTTTACCTCATTAAACAATACTGTTGTTTTGAGATCAAATGGAATTTCATTTTATGCCACAGTATATAATAGTGTTGTTTCTAAACTTTCAATTATTGTAGTAGGTGATGATGCTTAATTAATTGTTCAATTAAGTTTTTCCTTTCCAGCTATAAGTAATTTTATTACGCCAAACAATGCTGGGTACTGCCGTAGTATGTGAACCAAGATGGCGGACCCCGGAACGTAGTATGTGTGTCAGGTTAGGGTTAGGTCATAATTTCATATAAAAATACTACGGGAGTCACTTGGCGAGTCCTCGAACTCGTAATAGAACTAAAATAGACCCCCAACCTGGTACACATACTACGTTCCGGTGTCCGGCATCTTGGTTCACATACTACGGGAGCGCCCAATGCTGTAGTGGTGTTAAGAGGAGATCTCCATATGACCTCACTTCCTGACCTGACCATGGGGAAACAATAGTTCTTATGAATTATGATACCTTTTGAGTTTCTGTCGGAATACATAACCATGTCGCCATTGAAAACCTGAGATTTGACTCACACTCAGGGGATTACCCAGAGGGGTTGGGTTCTTTTGTAGCCTAGGATGCTTTTTAGACCCTTGAGACTCTCTATAACCCACATTACGGTCTAATTTGGCAAATTAGGAATTTCAGAATTCCCCCCACCTGAAAAATCCTGGCTGCACCCTTGCTCAGACTACTACCAAATTGAAGTTATACTAACAAAACTATGCCAAACTCCTCGTTTCTGATTTTCATTGCAGATTCAATTTTTAGGTGTAATTCTCACTTTTTCTGAGCAATGTTTTTTTATCAACAAATTATCTAAGATCCTCACTTGATCTTGTAATAATGCTGCTGTCATTAATACTTATGCACTGTGTGTTAATTAATGCTGTTAATTACTTATTTTAATTATTTGAAGCAAGATGCAGTCAATACTATAACTATGATAATAAATTTTATGATTGAGCCATGTTGTTATCAACTTTATTCATTTTGGAGTTGAATTTGGACAAATAAACGGTAATTCCTTGGTCGGCTTTTATTTAGCAATACTGCGGCATACTATTTACAGCCAGTGGTGAAATTTAGTCATTCTCGCAAATAGACTTCCTCATTTCAGAAAGCGTAGGTGGGCTACGTCACTGAATAAGCTAATATCAATCGTACAACGCTGCCTCACAATAATAAGCCTCAACTTTAGTTTTGTTGCTTATGTTAATAATCAGTGTCGCATGATATGTCTTGCGCCAAATTCGGTCGAATGCTGGAGCTTTTTTCAAATGCTTAATAGGTTGTTTGAGACTACAAAATTGCGGTAGGCAATTTTAATTTGCTTTTTAAGTAGCATTTACAAATTGTATCATTCTGTATTTTAGATGGAATAGCGGACGAGGTTTGAAATTAATGATAAATTTACGCTCGTTTAAATTACCTCCAGTTTCATTATTAAAATGGGTGAATTAAATTTATGTGTAACACGGTAGGAATTAGTTTATAGCTAACGGAAGTGGCGTAAAACTTAGTCATTGGACCGGCTACCATATACGTATAATCACACTTTGTGAGTCAAGACTGGCTGCGATAAAGGACGCTTTTGCTGGTTAATATACGTGTTAGATGTAACATAGAGAAGAGAGCATAAATAGAAAAGATAACGGTAAACCGTGTGGCATGGAAAAATACCAAAACACGTCATTGCGTCGTCACAAATATTGTCAGGGATCAGGGAAGGTTCCTAACGTGTATGTCAACATTGCCAACTGTTTCGTTTTCGTGTGCCAAGGTCGGCAAACTCTGTTTTTTTTTTCGGATGTTTTAAACAATGTTTTGAGGCTTCACAATTGTAAAACGTAAATTTAGTTTCGTTACTTGTGTTAACAATCAACTTTGTCATGAACGGATTCGCCGACGTCGCAACGTTTGTGAGAAACGGGTGTGCGCGAATACCCTGAATGGCGACCTTCGTTTCACAAAAGAATGGGGTGTTACCTGGGTGTGCTGTCTGTTCATTGTGACGCGAAAGTTCTGCTTTTGAAAAGTAAGCGGTATCTGGTGACTGATACGTAAGCTGAATTATTGTTAACTGAAAAATATCAAAGGTTGGAGATGTCTAGTCGTTTATATTATCGTAGTCTTTGTGGAGTATTTAATCAAGTATTCAGGGAAACGGCACATTGGACTAATGATCCTCAACCAGGGCTCAGTAGCATCCTAAAGTTTCAGTCGGATACAGTCAAGTCACATCTATTTTTTCACCCAGTAAAAAAAATATCACAAATTACAAGAAAATGATAATTTATACAGTTTTACTCTGGGGGAAGGGAGATCGCTAGGAACCAAAGCTGAGTAGCGACACCCGAGGTTCGGATATCTAATTCAAAAAGTTAGAATTCTAGAGTTTTGAAATATCGAACTAACGGGGCTTCCGCAAGTTTCTATTAAAATACGGGAGTCTATATTATTAAAGATGCTTATTGTTTGAATATAATAAAATACCTGGTTCGTTGGATATATTATTAAAGTTTGGTGATATTTATAATTTCGACAACAAAAGACAATTGCACAAAGGATACTCGAGCCTCTGGGACGTTTCATTTGGGTTCAAATCCACCCACAAGTTTTAGGTTATAATATCTGAAGAAAATGGGTAATTATTTGGGAATTTGTTGGCAATATGTTTGGGAACACCTATGGGCATCTGCCATAGTTGGAATAATAGCCACAGGTAAAGTAATATTCATTATGTAAATATGAAGCTTTTGTGAAGCTTAAATAGTTTGTAAAATGACGAAGTTTTCACCGGGCAGAAATTCCTCCTCAATTTGGAAACGGGGCACTAACTAATAATAATTATACTCATTACTCAGCAATAATGGTATTTTGCGGGCTTCAACCCAAAATAGCAAAACTCTAAAAAAAACTGTTTTGAGAAAATGTGAAAAACATATGTTTTACATTTTTAAACTCCTGTTTTGTATCCTTTTTATTGGAATACTTTGGTGAATATGGATTAGTAAACCAAGTTGAAAAGCAATTTTTTCTTTATAACTATTCAAATATTTCAACAATCGCTCTTTTGCCCTGGAACTGTTCATTTACTAACATTGAATTTCATACCCAAACCAGCTTTCACGCCGCCGATAAAAAAACTTTGGACGAAAATTGTCGTCAAGCTTCTGGAAAATTGGTTAACGCGCATTATGACATGGTGGAGAGGGATTTCAAGCGAGTCGAATTCTGACACGAAGAACGATCGAGGTGAGAATTAAATTGTAGCGAGTTCGTCCTTATCGTGTTTGCCCCGAAAATAAGACCTAGTCTGAACTAAATGCAAGTCCTTCCCATCAAAATGGGACCTAGTTCAGGGGTGGGCAAATTACGGCCCGCGGGCTGGATACGGCCCACCGGAGTGTTTCATCTGGCCCACTTGTACTTTCTAAAATTATGACTCTAGTTTTTCTAATGTAAATTTCCGTTGAAAATATCACTGAAATAACGGATTGTCGGCTAAAGTAAATACCGTAATTCCTCACGGTAATATCAGCAAAATATAATGTGCAAACCATCCATCCGAATTATTTTTGCCATTCAAAAACTTTAGCTGCTGATATATCAGCACGTGAACATCGGTAAACTATATTACTGTGAATTATCCCTATCTCACAAGCATTCCACTGGACATGTGCCACGAGGACGTCGTGAAAGGTTTGTTGTGCACAACTCCTTATTATGTGATTATCTGAGACGAGACGCTAAATAGAAACTAAGAAACCATACATTTTGTTTCAAGTGTGCCTTGACAGATTAAAAACTCTATTTTAAACGTGGTAAATCCCTAAGCTTCCTGAATTTTCGATTTGAAACTAGAGCGTAGTCCGGCGGTTCTTAGACATTTTGTTCGTGCGGCGCCAGATTGCCGCTTTATTTCAAAGTTTTAATGCTTTTACTTTATCGTAATAAATTGTACTCGTAGGATTTCATGGCCGACCTTGGAATTTTGCAAATGATGATATCATAGAAATAATCTTAATGGGCTCAAATTAAACAAATTACCAAGATGGCGAAAATTCAAATCAATTCTTATTATATAATTAAATTAATTATATATACATTAAATTAATATGGCAAGATATTTTTAATCCTCGTACTGGTAATGGATTAAATATTTTGCGCAACAGAATAATCATCACCGGCGAAAAAGTCGGCAATTTTAATGAATGGCGTAATCGGGACGACTATTGCTATTGGAATTTCCGTTTCCGATTGTGAATACAAAATTAAATCAATCATTATTAGTCGCCTTCTAAATCCCAAGTTACCATAATTTCATTCGTAAACGAGAGGAATGCGCATCATTTAATCTCTTTCAATAACCTATTTATGTCATAATGACCCCAATTGTTAAATTGTGCTGTATTTCAACGTTAGCGTAGCTGTTGAGCTTCTTTTTCTATCAAATTTTCCTGCGCAGCTGCCGTAATTTGCCAGCCCCTGTAATTAAGGCCCATTGATCTTTGTGTCTAGCTATTTGCAAATAACCGTTTTTGATCATATTGAGTTTTGATCGTCCGGCCCAGTAACCGAGTCTATTTTCCGCATCAGGCCCACTCAGGAAAGTAATTGCCCACCCCTAGCGTAGTCGATAGCAAGAGATCTTTTTCAACGTTTCAAAATTTAAATGATAAATCTAAAACGTGTGAGAGAGGAAAAGTTTGATGACGAAAATAAAATACATTCTCCAAAATAAGCCCTAGTGTTATTTTTTGAAAGAAAATTGAAATAGGACCTAGTCTCATTTTCGGAGGAACAGCGCTAATTTATGCATTTCGCTCCGAACAAGACAATTTACAATTAACAACTGATATCTGACCTAGGGCGGGGAACCGTTAACCGGGTAAAATTAACCGGTTAACCGCAGCGTGACGTTTCACATAATAATTTTAGCTTGTTACGTCACAATGATTACACAGCAATTTCGCGTGACTTTATCCCGGTATTGCTCAAAATTATTCACGAATCGAGATAGTTTCTTGATCACTATGCAGCAGGAGATATGCAGCGTGGGTAGGACATATGGAAGTATTTTAGTAAAACCCGATTTCGTTATGAAATGTCGTTTATGTGACAAATTTTCAGTGTTTGATGTGCAAATTCTACTTTGAGATATATAAAGAAAATCAGCACCAACTACGCACTTATTGGTTGACATTGAATATACCATATATGATTTTGCGATAAAATCGTGAACAATATATTTCGACCGAAAACTGATTCATAATTAATTATCGTCAAATTTTCATAATCAGCAATCTTCGTACTTCCATTATTTTTCACATTTATTGAGTCCTCACCAATACAGTTAGCGATATTCTTTTGAATTAAACGCGACAGGAGATAAATTTGCGAAGACGTAATCATTTTTGAAAGAACTGTACATTATGAAGATGATTTGTAACTGAGATGTCAGTTAACGGTTAAAATAAATCGTAACCGTTAACCATCTAAAATCGGTTACAATTTACAACCGGGTAAAATTAACCGGTTAACCGCAGCGTGACGTTTCACATAATAATTTATAATTTTAGCTTGTTACGTCACAATGGTGACACAGTAATTTCGCCGGGTAAAATTAACATTTTGCCCACCTAGACTGCCGGGCCATGTAAGTGTGACGTAAAAAGCTCATTTATGAACAATATTTACAATGTTACAAAAGCAAAAGTGGAAAACAATAAGCCTCGTGCCGAAAGTAAATTTAATCGCAATTTCAACAAATTCATTGAGCTATTTTTTAGGTAAAATATCAAAATTTGGCTTTAGTTTGTAATCAGGCGGACCAGATTGAATTACCAAACGAGCCGGATTTGGCCCGCGGGCCGTCGTTTGCCCATGTCAAGGTTAAGCACTGCTTACCCAATTTATTGAACCGAAGTAAAAAAAAACGTTCAAGTACGTGGCCACCCATCAAAAAAATAAATACGAATCAGAATCGGGTAATACTTTTAACGCAATTTAAATAAAATGAGAAAATACGTAAAAAGCGACTATAAGAACAGAAAAAAATCCCTGTTATGGCGTCATAGTTAACTCCAACGCATTGCCAACCAGACCATCAGCCAGAATTATTTTTTTTAAATACATTGAATAATCAACCCACACGCAGCCATTTATAATTTGTAAGCTGCCAATAAATAACAGACCGAACTCTGCCCGTTCAACATTGTCTACCCAACTTAATACAACATGGGTGGGGGCATGGGCGAAACTATAACTACTTTGTAATATAAGTGTTACATTGACCTTTTAATTAAGATGAAACCATAGACGAGGGTCAGCCGCATGTGAATAGTGCTGAGGCAGAACGCGATGACAGGAATGCAACCCGTCGCAGACTTAAGAAGGACCTTGATGACCGATCTGCAGGTGAGAGGAATCGGCACAGAACACTACATTTTTAGGCACTCCAGAAGTATGTACAACAAGATGGCGCACAACCTGATGACCCTAATCTGGTACACATACTATGTTCAGGTTGTGCGCCATCTTGGTGCATATACTTCGGGAGCACCCATTTTTAAACGAATATATTCAAATTTTTCCTACTATTATTTTGCGTATACTTATATCATTTCGTCATACGGTGTTCGAATTTTAGATAAGCAAATATCGTGACCCCTAACTGTTTCCCGATGGTTGCCGATTATAGTTTTGAGCTACGCAGGCCTGCAACGCTTAAAATATATTTTAACTACATTTTTATAATATTATTGCTTTGATCTTGGAAGAATATGAAATTGGAATTCGATGAATTACGCCATTACGCCTAAATATCGATATCCTCCGACCGAGACAATAAAAGACATTATTAACAATGTTTGGTCTGGACAAATCTCAAATCGGTCGATAACAAAAATCTCCGATTATTTTGATACAAATGTGTATGAGAGAATAGGATGCAAAATTTGGAGCAGATTCAACCTCGCTTTCGTGAGATATTGCGTGTATCTAACAGACAAACAAACAAACAGACAAATACCTATCAACATATTTACCGATCTTAAGATCGATTAGTAATAACTACGTAATGAATGTTTCCCGACTTTCGATCCACGGTAAGTTGTTCCCAAGTTTGGATCGCGACTATTTATGTGCGGACCCCTGATCTATGGCACCCTTATGCAGGAGGCGATATGCATGTAACAAGACAGACAACAATTGGTAACAGTCAATTTTCTGTGTTATTTAAACCATAGATATACAGATTGTCAAATACAAAACATTGCCATTTACGATCCAAATGACGGGGTTTTTGTAACCATTTCCTGTGATTGTTAGACCAAATCCAGAATCAAAGTAACACTCTATTCCTCACACCAAAAAATTTAATTGCGGAGCAATAATTAATCACTTTGCATGGTAACGTGAATGAATGCGCTGGTGTGTTTTCGACATAAAAGAAGAATGCAGATGCATCATAGCATGTTTAATCGAAACATCATGAATCGCAGTTTGTAAGTTATTTTTACCTTAGAATAACCAGGGCGAAAAGAGCCGCACGAAACCAGTGCAAGAGCCGTGGGCCTGCCTAGTCGATAGAAATATCTTTTAACGTTTTAAAATTCAAACGATTAATCTAAGACGTGTAAGAGAGGAAAAGTTTAATGGCGAAAATAAAATACATTCTCCATAAGCCCTAGTGTTATTTTTTGAAAGAAAATTAAAATAAGACCCAGTCTAATTTCCTAAATTTTTAAATCTACATTGATCATTTGACGTTTTTTTGACGTCATTCAGCTTTAATGGTGTCGCTGACACGATCACTTGAGAGTCTTTCGCGGATCCTCGTCAATTGCAGTCGAAACATTGTGTGCCTGTTGTTTTTCTTTTGCCTTGATCTACTATGTTTGTGTTCATTAATGTTTCTTGCACGACGAAAATAAATTATCTGAATCTAATTTATCATTTCGCTCCGAACAAGGCAATTTACAAGTAACAACTGATATCTGCTGTTATTGGGAGGACCGCACACTTAAGTTTAAGCCAGGGGAGGGCAAGGTTTTTGGACAAGGGGCCAATAATTTTGTCCACCCAGACTGATGGGCCATGTAGGTGTGACGTAAAAAGTTACATTTTACGAACAACATATATCTACATTCTACAGTGTTTCAGAATCAAAAGTGAAAAACAACAAGCCTCGTGTCAAAACTAAATTTAATCGCGATCTCAACAAATTCCTTGACCTATTTTTTAGCTAGAACATTACAATTTGGTGGAGGGCCAGATTGAATTACCAAACGTGCCGGATTTGGCCCGCGGGCCGTGGTTTGCCCATGTCAAGGTTGCTTACCCAATTTATTGCACAGCAGGTTTGCCCCGGGCAGGGCCCAGAACAATTATTTATTTCGATCTTTTTTATTGATTTTATTCAGGCAGGCACTAATAGCTGACGATATGTAAGGAGATAATAAAAAGAAAACTTTCGATTCAGCATCACCTTTTCATGTGGGGGGGGGGACTATAATTGCTTCATAATTGGCGCTCCCATAGTATGTGAACCAAGATGGCAGACACCAGAATGTAGTATGTCTACCAGGTTAGGGTTAGGCCATAATTTCAGGTACGAATACTACGGGAGTCACTTGGCTAGTCCCCTAAATTGGAATAGACCTAAGATAATGAAAAATTGGAATAAAATTATGGCCCAACTCTAACCTGGTACACATACTACGTTCCGGTGTCCGTCATCTTGGTTCATACACCACGGGAGTACCTTATAATTTAAGTGTTACACTAACATTTTAAGATGAAACCATAGATGAGTGTCAGCCGCATCAAAGTGAAAACCCCTGTCCATTAGTCCAGTTTGAAGGCATTGAGGCTAATCTTGTTGCATACGGCGTGGATGGTCTTTATTACAATAGCAAAGAATATGAGGATGGTGAAGAATTCTCAAAGGAGGAAAGTGAGTCGATTCTCATTGTAACTTGTGTATTCAACCTTATCTTGGACGATGCAGTGACATTTTGGATTCAAATCCCAAGCCCCTTACCTCTTGCATGGTGTATTAATGGGGGGGGCATGAGATATCAGTGCTCGAATCATCGTCTACGTGAAAGGACTCGGATTTGTCCCCAATCAACCATAAGTGAGACCTGACTAAGCGACTGACTCAAGACTTGAGTGACCTTTGACTCGATTAGACTCGAGACTTATAAACTACTACACAACTACATTGATGTTTTAGGATATTTCTTGCTAAAATTTATACAATTTTCCAGGTGAGATGGCAGAGAACGAGAGGAAAAAAAGAAAGCCTGGTAAAGTGAAAGCTGTGCAAGGAGGTTAGAAACACTTTATATTATGGTTATCGAACTGGCGGACCGCGGTCCGAATTATGACCTTCCGCGTGTTTGTTTCCAATTAGATAGGTTCCTTTATTATGCAGCAATCATCCGGACGTGTTTGAATATCTGGCTTTCGAAAGGTCTTTGTTTAAATAATCTCTATTATGTTTGTACGTATGCTATGTATATGCACTTAACCATATACAGTACGGAAGACTCAATCGATCATTTATTCGTCGTCATAAAAAAATGCAAAAAAAAATTGGTACAGGAAATAAATATAATAATAATGTTAGTTGTGCGACAGGTCTCACGAGGGACCGTGTTAGGTCTTCAAGCAGTGTATTTTCTTCATGGGAGAGAAACATACTTTATATCTCTAACTTAAATACAATTTTATTTCAATACCCAAAAAGTGGCGTATTGCCAGTACAGATGGTCAGTCAAATACATAACAGTTTTTTATTTTATTTAAGTATAATCGCATACAGATCCCTGGTTGCCATGTACCCCATTGGGTAGGCAATGCAGGACCGGGATGCGGGTTCTTCCAAAAGTAGCGCCTTATTACCTGCTTGCATAAAGCCGTGTCCGGAACAAAAGGCGATGAATAAGCATCATATAGAAAAAAAACGAACCGACACAATCACTCCCACAGGATTTTGTTTAACATAAATTTAAAAGTCCAATAGTTTTCAAGGCTCCATTTCCAAATAAAATTCAATCTGACTCCGAATATTTTTCACAGTTCCAAAAGGTGAAAGAAATCAGGGCCGTTACGAATTGAAAAATGTGAAAGCTAATGCAATGATAATGGATTCAAAGAATGTAACATATATTGACCAAAAAAATATCCAAACGAAAAGCAAATCTGGGAGCATCCGTCATAGCAGAGGTGCCAATGAAGTTAACAAAGTTAGTATCTTTTATTTGACCTATTTGTGAAGGTTATGTGAGGGAGTGAGAGAGAGATAGAATATTTTTTTTTGTCGGTAGGTAGGGTAGGTAGGATTAACATATTTATCCCAGGGGAGAGTAAAGCCGATAAGACAGCTTAACCATATGGCGAACCACAGCCTCTCGTCCGGTTATCAATCCATGTCGGGTATGGGATTAGTTATATTGTTTGTTTTCGGAAGCATGGACTTGGACTGGATGGTGGAGGAAGCCGTAACTGACCAGCGGTTACGTGAACCACCCTACGACGGTGAGGAGTCCAGCAATCGTCTCGCACATGAATACCCCGCATGGGATTCGAACCTGCGAACCCACGCAGGGTAATCAGAGATGTGGTAGCGAGCGTATTCCTAACGCTTAACACGATGAGCCACACCGCCGCGCCAAAAAACAAAATCAGAAAACACATAATATATATATATGATAGCAAAATGAGAAACTTAGGTTTTCGTCAGATGATTGAGGGCGCTTTGAAGTCATAAGCAAGCATCTATATTAGGTTTGACTTTTGAAAATTTCAAAAATATTTATACTGTATTATCATTAAGGTCAATTAATAATGTTTTATTTGTATACCATTCATTGCCAAACACAAGAGCAATTCTGTCATTTAGAGGGTTTCAAGTACGAAGGGGAGCGCTGCAGAAGTATGTGTACCAATATGGAGGAAACTAATTTTGTTCGCCTATTTCACATCAAGTTGTGTAAAGGGACTGAAACCTATAGACAGGAGGTATATTCACTTGGCTAACACAGACAGTCGTCGAACGCGTAATAGAACAAAAATAAGGAAAATCAAAATAAAATCATGACATAACCTTAACCTGGTACACACACTACGGGAGTAAGGAAAGGGCAAATTTGATATAAATATTGATATACCATCGGTCTGGTTGAAAGCTCGCATTTTTTTATTTTATCAGGCTATGTCTGCAGCGGCTGACGAGAAACATGATGGACAATCTCAGAAACCGGGGATGGATCGGTCGGTATTAAGCAAAGTTGAAGGTGAAAACCTTATCTTTTGAGCAATATAAATAGTAATTTTGGGTTTGTAAACTTAAAATGAAATAATACAAGTTGGAGGTGGATAACACAACTCGGCTCGACGGTCTTGCCTATTGCGCTAAGCGTATAATTACACTGTATGGGTTCAAATCCCATGCCGGGATGATCATGTGCGAGAGGATTGCTGGACTCCTCACCGCCAATGGGTGGTTCACATAACTGCTGGTCAGTTACGGCTTCCTCCACCATCAAGTCCATGCTCCCGAAAACAAATAACTAGCTAACTAATCCCATACCCGACATGGACTGGTAACCCGACGTGAGACTGGGGTTTGCCATATGGCTAAGCCGTCTTACACGGGATCGTTACGACAAGAAAACGAGAGAAATAGCCTGCTCGAATTCAGGTTATCGTCTGCATGTCCTGGATGACAGTTAGTATAGTGCGGAGGGCCTTATTACATTACTGAGACGTCATAGTGACATTATTTTTGAGGGACCTATTCAG
Source organism: Styela clava (assembly GCF_013122585.1). Lineage (NCBI taxonomy): Eukaryota > Metazoa > Chordata > Ascidiacea > Stolidobranchia > Styelidae > Styela > Styela clava. The sequence continues at coordinate 14,129 of NW_024102755.1, forward strand.
GTGGGGGTTAGGAATAACATATGCAAACATGGCTGTGTCACGCCAACTAGAAGTACTTACAGCGTGTTGTGAACATGGCCCAAATTTTGTGCCTAAACTACAAGAAAGCCTATGTTGAATAAAGGTGCAGCCCGCATTTCATCCAGGTATTTGTATCTAGCCCTTCTGTATTGAAGGTTGCATGCACCTGCTTTAACCGGCAGGCCATCACACCGCCTAACATAATACTTATAACAAATAATGTAATCTGAATATTATAAGAAATTGATTATACTCTACCCCTCATTATTGTATAATTTACAGAAATCACTCAGGAAAAATCAGGGATATATGTTGGGGGCTGCAAGTTGAAATTTTCAACACATTCTGTTAAAGAACCATCGAAGCATGATATCAAGTACAATGTCGTTCCAGGAGCGCCACCAAGTGGTCATATTCATGCAAGCTCAACACTGACCTTCAGCCCACTTTTCCAAGGTGAGTAGCCCACATTGAATAGTCTCATAGAGGGGAATTCCCTTGTCAGGGAAAAATTTGATAGTTTTGGGGAGGAATATTTGGTTTGTGTACCGAAGTATGTGTACCAGGTTACGGCTGGGCAATAATTCTATTCCAATTTTTCCTTATTTTTGTTCTATTACGAGTTCGAACACTGTCTGTGTTAGCCAAGTGAATATACCCCTGGCCAAAGGTTCAGTACACAACAGGATGTAAAAAAGCGTAGGCAAATAAAATTAGGTCCCTCCATATTGGTACACACACTTCTGGAACACCAAATAATTTACTTTGTATTTGTGTGTGGTATTGCTAATATTTATTACTTATTTCGTATTATCGCAATGCATATATATATACATATTATAAACTATTCAAACTAAGGAAAATTCAGAGTACAAGTTACACTTATCGCAAGCTAGTGTTTCATTTAAGAGTTCGAACAGCAAATGTACAAGTCGAAAAATCCAAGCATAAGAATTATGTCTGATTGTTGGAATGTGATTATGGATCGTTTTGGGGCAGGACCACACATTGCTTTGAAGGGGATTTGCAAACGATTCTGTTGAGTAATTCAATTTGTCCCTGCCACGACCAAACTAAAACCGAATTTTGATGTTCCAGCTAGCTCAAGGAATTTATTAAGATTGCTATCAAATTAGTCTTGGCACGATGCTTATTGTTTCCCACTTTTGTTTTTGTAACACTGTAAATATTGTTCATAAAATGTAACTTTTTACGTTAAACTTACATGGCCCGTCAGTTTAGGATCACAAAATTGGTCTTTGGTCCAAAAACGTGCCCACCCCCGCTCAAGCCTGTTTGTCATTCTGATAAGCAACTCGGTGGATTTAATTTAAAGGGTGGAACCTCGAAAATGATGCAAAACTCATGTTTCAGTGCTTTACATTCCAGTAACTGTTTGGTGAATATTGCTGAAAACAAACATTAGATACCATCTTAAATGCACCTTAATTCGTTGTAATATTTTCAAATAATGATTTTTTTCTAAATTTTGACAATCGCCCTTTTGTTTCGGACTCCTCAAACTCATGTGATATATTTTTCTAAGGTCAAAAGAACGTGAAGATCTTGCTCCCAACATGGTGCTCTTCAGAAGCCTCTGTTCTTGTTGGAATCTTCACTAAAACAGAAGAAGGTACAAATTTATATGTGTTGAAGTAATCAGTAATTTATTTTTTCCACCAAAAATAGGAAAATACGTTACTGATAAAATAAGAAGAGCATTTCAGAGTCGAGGGAGACGCCAAATCAACAATACGGGGTATCGATCAGTGATATCCAAATGGGTTCTAACACAGCATAACAAAATAGTCACCCTGGCCTATATAGTGTCTAACGCAGCACGAAAAGATAATATCTTGCAGTTGCTAAAGACCCTTGTCAAGCCATTCTCTCACACATAATTATCTCTCACAGGATTGGACCCACACAGGGTATCAGAGGTTGCGGGCGTATTCCTAACGCTTGCCGTAACGCTAAGCTAAGTCTAAATTCCTAATAAAACAAATTTGCTGTTTACAAATATTTGATTTGCAATTAATTATTATTTCAAGGTGACTGGAATAAGTTGGAGAGTCCAACCCTGACACACGAAGGACATTTGGAGCTTCAATATCGTTACCTGAGCAACCTGACAGCATTCGTATCTCGAGACATGTTGCCAGTAATTCAGTTCAAAATATCCTGCTTTCTGTACAATAATGTGGATGGGAAATTTGCAATGGGGTTCTGCCTCGATGATGGAGCCATTGAAACTTTGTTTCGGGATAGGTTCGTTCCAATGAGAATGCGTATTTCTAACGTTTATCACAATGCGCCACACCACTGTGCCGAGCTGGATGTCTGAATTGGTTATATGGCTAGCCTCTATGGTCGACTTACAAAAATGTCACATTACCTTATTTCATGTAGTTTACAATATATATAACAATGTAAACCGAATTAAAATAAATGATCAATGATTCAAAAAGTTGAAAACAAACTCACTGACAACAGGTATTTTCGTTTCACAAAATGTATGTAAACGGTTGTCTAACATCGAAAACAAAGAATAGTAATTGCTGATTATCACTGCATTCTATAAACGGGTTCCTGCATGGACATGTAGAGCTGGGCTTACTATCTTTGCTACAAGAGGGCTAGGTACAAATAACTGGGTGAAATCGTGTGCCGCGCTTTTACTTGACACAGGTTTTCTAGAAGGCACAAAAAAGGCATTACAACGCCATAGGCGTAGATAAATATGCATGGATAAATTGGACTCAGGTATAGGCATTGCAATGCAAATGAATTGGAAAGATTGAATATTAGGCTGCTTTATCAGCTGTCCACTCCAGAATTTTTTTTTTTTAAATCTTGTTGAAATTTGTCTCTTATCAAGAATTTACTATTCTGCTACTTTAATGCAGCAGTGCTAAACTGCTGTTATACTTTTTAGGGGTGCATGTCGCACATCTGTGTCTTTTGTCAGCAATGTCTTGAACACATGTTCCGTCTCTTTTATACAGTATTATTATCATGAAGATATTGTTGCATTTTTGAGGCAAATGAACATACATACATTTTAACAGGCTTAAGGCGAAAGGCTTCGTTTTTTCAAGCAAGACACTGGAACCACTTACGGCATCATTTGAAGATGAGATTGCGTTCAAGATTATTCCTGGACAAAAAATGGCAAAAATACGGTTCAATGTAGATGAACAATTCTTGTCTTCACATCAGGGTGGGTAGGAATATAACAGTGGTTCTGAAACTTTTTAAGCCTTCTTAGAATTTGTCAAGTCTCGCACCCCATCTCAAAAATAACTAGCTAACAATAAACTACAAATAACAGATAGTAGGAGACAAAAGTATGTTTTTTTTTAAATTTGTTGAAAATGGAGGACGGAACGTGAATATCCAAAATAAAAAATGCAAATAACCAAATTAAGGCGGTCAAGATCAAATCTAACAAATATTTATTTTTTTTAATGAGCTTCACGTCCCTTAAAAAATGATCTACCGTTTGAGAACCACTGGAATAGGGGATTCTATTTTTCTATGGGACAGTTATTCATACTTTTCGCTCTAAACAAAGTCTGACCATTAGGCAAAATAAGTACGAGCTTAGGCCACCAAGGGAAAAGGGGCACCGCACGGGGGCATCTTCAAACCCAGCAATGTTTTATACCAGTTGTTCTCAACCTTTATGCTCTTCGATTTGGCGTATTTGGGGTGTGGCAGCCATGGCTCGTGCCCCAGGCACTGGTTGGACAGAAGCACAAAAAGGGCGGGAAGTGTTATTCGTATAATGTTTTGAATAAATAATTTAAACTTGTATTTGTAATTAAATAACAACTTATTGGCATCCCAATTCAACAATAGCCGTTAAATATTATCAGCCAACGATCATGAGGGTGCACTTTTAAAACTTTGCCATGGCCTCCATTTTATGTGGATATGCCACTTGTATCCCATCAGTGTAAGCAAGCTTAGGCCCTCAAAACCTTCAATAAAACTTCATTTTCAAAACTATCGTAAGTTTTAATAGCGCCTTGTAACCTTGTAATATTTTCAAATGAAACTTTTGAAAATCTCAACATTGCAACTCTCATGTTATGGGATGTTAAAAAATATGAGTAATGAGTTACGTTTACGAGTTACGAGCAACTTTTTTCATTTCTCTCATTCTAGGCCACATATCCTACTGCAACACAAACGGTGACACTTGTGAATATAAAATCACTCAGAAGAAGAAACTTGATTCTGCCGTGGGAAATCAAGCTGAAGACGAACGAATCATCTATCGAAAATCCTACAGGATAAAAAAGAAAAAAGAATGAATATATCTTTTATGCGACAATTATTTATTCGAGATTAATAGATAGTTTTCGCATATTACCAGTGATACCTGAACGGTCATTTGAAATGTTAATTCAAGCCTATGCATATGAAAACGATTTCTATAATCAATTTTATATAGTTTGTTTTATTTTATCGTCTATTATGCTGATTATGTAGTCCAAATATACTTGTAGATATCTTCCACCCTTTTGCCTATTTGGGTCTCCCCATTCCTTATTCGCTATGCAGAAACTCCGATATTTATTGATCTTCAATGGAGCTAATTTTTGGCACAATTTTTTAATTTTGTAATATTGCTGTAATCTGTATAAGTGAGCAATATTAATAAATTACGCCAAATACAAACTAATATTTGATTATTATTTCAATTTTTTTTGTATTTGGGATAGGATTCACATATTTATTCCGGGGAGAGGAAAAAGGATATGACGGCTTATCATGTTGGTCCGGATACCAGTTAATGTCAGGTATGGGATTAGTAAAACAGTTATTCGTTTTCGAAAGCATTGACTTGATGAGGGAAGCCGTAACCTACCAGCGCTTACGTGAACCGACCTACGGCACGTAACTATCCCTACATATGGTGCGAACCCACGAATGGTAATCAGAAGTGTGGTGGCGAGCGTATTCCTAACGATGACGAGCCGATTTTGTGTTTAAGTTGGTGAGGTCGGCGTGCAACCTGTGTCCCAAATGCGGCCTCTGATACTTGCAAGTAATTCCAGTTCCTTTGCGTCGCAAGGCCTATACCCAAGTCCAATCTATGACTGTGGCGTAAAATGTTTTTTTTGTGATTGCAACTACTAAAAAGCCTACGTTAAATGAAGGTGTGGCCCACGGTTTCACCCAGTTATTTGTATCTGGCCCTCCTGTATTGAAGGTTGCATGCACCTGCTTTAACCGGCAAGCCATCACACCGCCTAAAATAAACGTGAAACATAATACTTATAACAAATAATGTAAGCTGATTATTATAAGAAATTGATTATACTTTACCCCCCTTTTTTTCATAATTTACAGAAATCACTCAGGAGAAAACAGTGCTAGATATTGGGGGCTGCAGGTTAAAACTATCAGCATATTCTGTTAAAAAACCAACGAAGCATGATATCAAGTATAATGTGGTTCCAGGAGCGCCACCTGATGGCCTTATTCATGCAAGCTCAACACTGACCTTCAACCCACCTTTCCAAGGTCAGTAAATCGAGTGTTATTGACTCCTCTCACCTTTCTCAAATGGGGAGGAATTCCTCCTCAGGAAAAATTTGGAAGAATATTTATCTTTTTATTTGCGTGTGGTATAGTCATATTTTCACTTACGGTTAGGGTTGCCAACCGTCCTTTATTTCAAAGGACAATCCTTTAATCAAGCTTTTCGGTTCTTGTCTATGGTGGCCCATCGTTGTCACGTGTAAAATTAAAAAAAAAATGAAAAAATAAAATGAAAAAGCGAAAATAAAAAAATAGTTGTAAAAAAAACATAAAAATAATTAAAATTGAAAAAAAAAATTGGATAAAAAGAAAATAAAAAAAGTTGACAACGTTGGTCCGCCTCATGGCCCATCGTTGTCACGCGTTTTCATTTTTGGAAAATTTGATGCTGCTTGGGACCAACGTTGTCAGACTTAATCCTACACGCACAAATGTGTTTCCTGGGTTTCTAACTCACTACTGATTTTCATGAGCAATATCCAATAAATTCAACATGAAAATGTTCTATAAATTCTCCATGCTACAAGTTCAACCACAAGAAATATATTTATAATAATGATAAGAGAATATAGAATTGGATACGAAAATTTGTTTTTACGTGTAGAAGGTAATTTAATTGGAAAATGCTGCTTAACTGCTCAGACACTCGTGCGATGCCGGTACGGTACCGTCTGACCGTACCTGTACCCATGCAATCACTCGTGAAAGAATGGGAGATACGGATAGTCTCGTAGAATATAGTCTACTGAAACACTCTCTGCGCCTGCCCCATACCGTACAGCCGTAACGTACCGATCCAGACAAATGATAAATCGCCCGTGCTCCACCATTTATTTCAATCCATACCTCGACTCACTATATTCTACTAGGATCATAAGTATAATAAGTATAAGTTTATTTCGACTCCATAATCAGCATAACAATACATTTGACAGATAAAAACAAATAAATAAAATCTGATTATGAAATCAGGGGAGCAAACAAAACCTTAGATAAGGTTTATAACGTACAAAATATAAGATGAAAGGTTTTGCCAAGAGGAAGTGGTACGTGTTTACTCACCTAAAATTATCAAGTTATTTCACACACGCTCACATGCACCCACCAGCCACACACACACACAACCACTGAGAAGTTATTTAAGTAAGAATGAAACGCGATAAATTTAGGGTATACTATACAGTAAACAAAAAAATAAATAAATAAATACTAGAAAAGAAAATTATCTGCCACACCATATTGATATTTTTGTAATGGTTGCCATTGCCAAATTGATCGATCTTCTAATCGTTAATTAGGTATATAAAAGGAAGATTCTATTGAAAACATATTGCCAAGCTGATTATAGTTGGAGTCAAATGCCAAGTTGCCCAACCAAAGTTGCCAGAATTGGGTGCATGAAGAGGTGGGCGAGACCATTTCATTCCCCAAATTAGAGCCTATTATTGCCAAATTATAGTCCAGATTGTAATAAGTAATTAAGTTACCGGTAACAGTAAAATTACTATAATTAAGTAAAGTAGGATGTGGAAATAAATTGGTTACAAAGGGTCTAAGTGAGGTTTTTCATTCTTGGGTATTGATTTCAGACAAGGATATGGGAATGAGGTTGTTATTTCACAGGATATCGGGAGTCTTTTTATGTTTTTTTCCTTATGTGTTTTACTTCATTTAATCACTTTGAAGTAACCTGAAAAACAAAAAATAAAAAAGATGTTTCAATGATTGGGTGAAGGGGAACGCTCTGAACTATTTATTACAGGCAAAAAATAATTGTTTAATTAAATGGGATGTATTGTCATTATATAGCGATGGATAGATGATCTATGATGACATTCTGCTTGGGACAGAGAAAAATTTATCACACCATGCAAAAAACACACAAAATTTTACTATCTATACCTTGGCCAACAAGTCAACTCAAACACCATGCCTTAACATAAAACGCATGCATAGATAAATGATATAAAAACCACATCCAATTACAATGACCCACAGCCAATTAAAATCTGAAGGGGAGAATCCAACATAGCTCTACTGCTCGCCTAGTTGCAATAATTAGTAACCTTGCAGGAACAATATTGTACTATCTACAACCCTTATACCACCACTCAAACATAAGACCAAGCGTGTATGATAGGGACATCACAGCTAGAAAAAGATAAAAACACGAAGCGTGAAGTGATAGAATGTGTGCAGTTATTTAAAGAAAATATCATCCGAGTACGTTAGCTACCTATATATTTAAAAAATATATATATACTCATGCATGTCACAATACCATTTCTTTGGTGCTGGACTAGTTCTGGCCAAGTCGTGGCAAGATATTATTATAGTCGTGGCACAATATTATTATAGCTGTTCAACATTTTCATTAAAACAATAATGTGCAAGTGTGGAGTGTCCCAAGTTTTTGTCATCGAATACCACCAGTAGTAATTTTTAATATTTAATATTTGGAACTAAATGAGACTTGACTTGTTTTTAAAAAGATTTTTTTGGACTTTAACGTCTTCAAATTTAAGGAAGAGAATTCCAAAGTTTGGGTCCAGTAAAAGACAAGGAATGCTGACTCACGGATTTACTCATGAAAGGTACGAATAAATCAGAACTACTTCTTCGGTTGGAGGTATTTTTGACAAGTATGTCATTAAAGCAATTGGGCAGCGCATTATTATGGAAGTCGTGAGCTAGAGATAATATTTCAAATTTCATCATATCTTCAACCTTAAGTATATTTAGTGATTTGAAGTAAGAGTCTACACTTTCACGTTTTCTTTTACCAAAAACTATTCTTAAAAAATTATTACAAATACTCTGCAGTTTTGAGACAAGTGTTTTATTACCATGAAGCCAGACTGAACAACAATATCGAATATGGCTAAGTAGTAATGATTGAAACATTGCTAGTAGAGCTGATTGGTCAACACACTGGGATACTTTGGCAGAAACTGCTAGGTTTCTTTTTGTTTTACCAATAACATGCATTATTTGTGATTTCCATGACAGATTTTCATCAAAGATAACTCCTAGAAATTTTATTTCTTTCACTCTTTCAATTTCATTGCCATTGAGCAGTAGTTTTTTTGAACAACTCACACTTTTATGCTTGCTTGGATGGAATATACAAATTTAGTTTTGTTAGCATTCAGAGATAATTTATTAACTAACATCCAGCTATGAATGTTGGTTAGTTCTTGGTTTGCAACTGTGAATAGATCTTCAAGGTTTTCCCCATGAAGAATCAAGTTAGTGTCATCAGCAAACATGATCGACTCAGAGGATTTCAGACACCTGGACATGTCATTAATGTAAGCTAGAAAAATAATGGGCCAAGTAAAGATCCTTGTGGAACTCCGTGCTTCATGACACAAATATTTGTAGAGAATAGGTTGTCATATTGCACAATTTGCTTCCTGTCTTGAAGGTAGCTCTTGATCCAATTGAATGGAACGCCTCTAATTCCATAGTGATAGAGCTTACTTAAGAGGATGGAATGGTCAATGGTGTCAAAAGCTTTTGAGATATCAAGAAATATTCCAATTGCATGTTGTTTGCATTCAAACGCATTGGTCAGTTTGTGTACCAAAACATTAGCAGCCATAGCAGTGGAGTGATGCTTGCGGAAACCAAATTGATGCGAGTGGAAAACATTGTTAGTTTCAAAGTAGTTTGACATTCTACTATACATTATTTTTTCAAGAATCTTAGAAAACGATGGTAAAAGACTAATAGGTCTATAGTTTCCAAGATCTGAAACACTACCTTTTTTAAACAGAGGAAGAACTTTGGATGTCTTGAAGCTTTCAATGAATAATCCACTAGATAGTGAAAGATTAAATATATATGTCAGGATATCAATAATATGTTCTGGAACATATTTCAATATTTTAAATGGAATACCATCGATTCCAAAACTTGACTTGGGCTTCATATCGCGTATAATATTTTTTATTTCTAATGATGTAGCTGGCCTTAAGAACATGGATGAGGATTCTTGCTTTCCAAGATATGAAATGTAATTTTTGTCACAGCCAGCTGGTTGTGGCATACAGTCGAGCAGGGTTTGTGCCACTTGGGAAAAGTGTTCATTAAATTTATTTGCAATTTGTGTATTACTGCAATCGAGTCCAATCAAAGGACAAGAACCTGTTTTATTTTTACCAATAAGTTCATTAATTGTTTTCCACACTGCCTTGATGTTACCTTTGTGAGAGGCAAATTTAGATTTGTAATAATTCGATTTCTTTTTGTGGAGCAATCGAGTATAAAGGTTCCTGCATTCATTGAACTGTAATTTGTGCTTGTCATTTATGTTTTTATTGTTTATTAATTTCTTATAAAGTTTTTGTTTGACTTTGTTGAGTTTGCGTAACTCAGTATCATACCAAGGTTTCTTTGATCTGTTTGTTTGTTTTTTGTAAGGAAAAGATTAAGAGTAAGCAGTAGAGAATTTTTCAAAAAAATTTTCAAAGCAAGTGTTGGGATTCTGGATGCTGTTGAAGTCATCAATATCAATAGAATTCAGTTCATTCATAAAAGTATTCAAGTTGGACGAAGTAAACTGGCGATAAAGCAATTCAATTCTGGTCTGAATTTGCTTTTCTAGAAGAGAGCATTAACAATTGGCAGATGATCAGAAACACATTCTGCTGAAACAGCACTGTTAATTTTTTTTATCATATACGTTTGTCCAGATGTGGTCTATACAGGTAGCAGAATTTGAAAATATCCTGGTGGGGCAGTTTATCAGCCTATTCATATTGGACTCATCAATAAGATTATAGTTGAAATCACCCATTATATAATTATAATTGGACCTGTTCATCTTTGAGAGAACTTGGGACAAAAGATGTCTGAAGTCAGCATTGTTCAATTCATCAGTTAGTGGTGATCTATAAATAGTACCGCAGGTTATTGTTTTATTTTCCAATGATATGTCAATGAATATAGATTCAAAACCTTTTCGCACATTATAGTAATATCTTTGCGGACATGTATTTCAAATCATTTCAAGGTATTTCATCAGCTTCAGATTCAAAATTTTCATATTGTGTTCCAGAAATATTGGTACATTTTAAATGTATCCAAAAAGGACAAATGTCACAATAAAGAGCTTTTTGATTGATTCGAACTGATTTGTGGCAATTTCTACATGGGTATTTTAAATTAGTTTTCATGGCAGTGGCACAACTAAAAAAAAATAAAAAAATAAAAATGTAAAATGAATAAAATAAGTCAAATATCTAGTCTGGCTATATAGGTTTCCAGATGTTGAAAAGATGGAGAACCATTGATTAGACAGCACTAGCCTATTTAAATAAGAAAAATGGAGATTAGGAATGAGTTAATCGTTCCCCTCTGCTCATAGGCTACCGTTACGTCTTGAGGTTGGTCCCACCAATGACATTAAACAACATGATAGGCAACTCTGACGTCACTCCATAAGACTATAGGCGAAAGATTGTATTTCATGATACGCTCCAATGCACATATTTCTCGTCGCCTTTCGCGTCCGTTTTCCGCTCGCTTTTGCTACTCGGCGTCTTTTTTACGTGTAGTACCTGCCTTTTTGCGCCTGTAACGGAACAAAATAATCTCTATATCTAAGAAGTTTTGCTCACTTGAAAAGCTGGAATGGCAGGCAAGCTGTGAAGAGCAATTCTGGACATCATAGACGTTTTTTTATCAGAGAAGATTACAAACGCGATAGCGGAAAGATTTGTGTGGAACATTTTGCAGATAATGACAAAGTTCAAAGTTAGTAATTTTAATGTTTGCGCTTAATCATTGAAATTTCAGTTAAAGAGGGTGTCATACAAAACTGTGCTGTGATACAATTCCATAACACAAAGTTTGCACCTATCGAACTTGCTTTTGTAGGTGAATTTATTAGACATATTACATATTCAGTTAATCGTAGGAAACATTGCTGGTACATAATGCATCGTAGATAGGTTTGTTTGAATTTGGGAATTTAGCTCATAGCCCACTAATTAATATTATCTTCTATGCAGGAGGTTGCAGGGCTGGATTCAACTTGCAGCCTTACCGATTACCTGACGATGCTCATTTAGTTTGGCTCGAGCAAGTCTTCTTGAAATGCTTGTGTGGATGGAAAGTGGAAACTACCTATATTTTTTGCCTTCCTCCGATTTTAGACAAATTTATTCTGAGGGATTTCGCATAAAATTCTTATTGATTGTTGGCTGTTTATAATTCCTATTGATTGTGAATTCTGATTATAACAAAGAGTTAAAAAAAAATTTACCTAATTTACTGGCACCTTTTTCTTGTCAATACTCCAAGCTGAGGTAATAAACAAGACAATACATTTATGTCATCTGGAAGCAAAATATGCACACTAATTAATAGTTTGGCACATTGAGATAATACATCATGACAGAAAATACAAGTTAAAGATATGTATGACCATCACATGGTAATTAAAATTATAAAAAATTAATAGGGGCTGTGGAGTATGAAAAGTTCAAGACAAAGAAAGGAACAAATGTTCATAGCTCATGAACTCTCATTGCCTTGTGAAGGCCAATATATTTCGAGTGGCTGAATTGGTTTACCTTTATGATAGCAACGATTTTGTATTTAATATAGCAAGATTATTTCAATTTAATTGGCGTGATATTATTTCCCAAAGCAATGCTTGAATCGTCTAGAATAGATCAGTGGTGTCAAACTCATGGGTTTTCGAGAGCCGCATTGCATTTTGGAAATTGTAAAAAGGGCCGCAAACAGTTTTTGATAATGTATACTTGAAAGATATTTTTAAGATAGTTTTAGTTTGTGACATGTATTGTGATGCAACTAAACAGTTGGATTAAGTTTTATTATTTTCTTCAATTTCAAATGCAATTACATATTGATATTTGCATTCCACTATTATTGCAACATTTGCAAGTTACTGTATTTATTATAAAAAATCATAAAATTCTATGTACAACCATCAAAATCATTTTTGAACAAGCTTTGGATAAGGAAAGAATAATACATAACTTAATCTAAATATATGAACTTAAAATTAACAAAAATACTACAGTATAAACTCAATGTTTTAATAATTACATTTGTCCTGACGTTTGGCATCTTTTTTTTGTGTCACCAGCATACTAGGGCCAGGCTGAAACGATTTTATAGTACCAACTCTAACTAACGAGGCCACATGATCATGGGTTAATCTGGATCTTTGCGAATGTTTAATTAATTCCAGTAATGCAAAAAAGTTACTTTTATCATTTCATGTATAGATCAGTAAAAAAACAAATGACAGATTTTTTCGACAAGACATTTCGCACCACATTGCGTGGCATAGGATTGCTTGAATTATTATTGATATTGATTTTTAGTAACCAAGTCGTTGTATAATTATATTAATATACAAACACATGGAAATTTTCTGTTCGAAGTTGGTCTTCGAATTTGTCATATTGACTGCTGAGCTTATTGTGTTTTTTCATTGTATTGATGGAAATATGACAAATTAAACAATGTGCTTCAAAGTTTTGTGGAAAGCAGAAATATTGCAACTCCCATTTTCTTCGAAAATGCCACCGTCTTCATGTACTTTGCGTTTAATTTAATCACTCAAGTGTTTTATTCAAGTATTCTTTTGCTAGCTTGATGTGTATTCTTAATTGGGTCAAAATGTGGACAAAAAAAAATTAATATTCCAAAACTACTTTCAGTAAATTGTTTTCTGTGTGGATAATCAATCTCACTTTAAAAGGTTTGAAAAATCTATTACATTTAGATAAAAAAACACTTCCAAAATACTGTTACAATTATTGTTAAGCGTTCGAGGGCCGCACTGGAAGTTTTCTGGGGACGCGAGTTTGAGATCCCTGGTCTAGATTGAAGTTGTCCAAAAAAATATATGATAGTATTTTATCGTGAATGATGATTATACTTCTTCCGTAATTTCTTCTATAGTACTACCAAAAGTTGATGAACCAAATATAACACAGGTGCAGTGAGTTACCCGTAATCCTCATTTTCCAAAGCTGTTTTAAGTATGTCTGGCGTGTTTTGTGCCTTTTTACAAATAAGACCGCTTATGCAATCTTACGCTTTGGAATTTTTAGTTCTTTTCCTCAAGCCCTGCAGGATGTGGGGGGCCATACACAACTCTACCGGAGGGTCAAATGTCTATGCATGCCTCCATAGGTTGTTTTTCTATTGCAAACATTTATGGAGTACTCTAATTATATTTCTTGGAATCACACTGTCACTGATATGTCGCCAGACTTCTGATATCTCCCCTTCTGCTATAGTTGTCCTGTGAATAAATAATAGGAAATTAAGATTAGACGAATAGTTGAAAGTTTTGCTTTATGTCGGCTCAATTTCTTGATTGATATACTTACTATTTCTGCTATTACCTCTTGTACTGCAGGAGTCTCACAATGCTTAGACAGGTTTGTCCACAACTTTCACATCTGAAGAAAGAGAGGAGATTTATTAATTTTCGTTAAGAATAAATAAAGCAGTCTATATGATTTAGAATGGAAAAGCTAATAAATCCGATATCTCATATTTTACTGAATTTGCTATATAAACCAACTAATAAAAGGGTTTAGTCAGAAAATTACAAGCATTCGCGGCTCCAAATACTTGAGAGATCAGACTATACAAGATAGACCGGTATGAGTGAAATGTTAGGTGAACTTGTTAACACTTTGATTCATTACGCAAATATAAGTGAATGCGCAATAGTATGTTACAATGAGCAGCAATCAACAATAAGTAAATATCCTCACTGATTAAAAAAATCTAACTGGAGGTGCATGAACTATTTGAAACCATAAGGGGTAAGTAAATATGTAATTTCGGCAAATGGGCAACCACGTACCGTACTGAATTAATAACTTCGTAGTATTTGACAAAGGCTGGCTTTCCCACATGTACTTAACCCTTTCCATGCGATTTTTATTTTTTAATAAATAATCGTATTTGCTACGCCGATTTTATGCATTTGTACCCCCACAACTAATCGATTGACTAACGAAAAACTAATGATCCTCTGCTGCCCACTGACGGCTCGTTGGAAAGCTTATTTAAAGAACTTGCAATTGGCGATTAAAAAAAAAATTTTTCCAAAAGTGGTGGTCTGAGTCACAAACCGGATAGAAAAAAAGCATTTTTTTTTTCTTGGGAGTTGAAACTTTAAACCGTGATTAAAAATAGAAATATTCGCTAAATCCTTTACTGTTACCGCTTCGTGGTTGGCAAACAATAGCATAATATTGCTGTAGCAGTTTCGTGATCTAACTCAAAATATTTTGGTAGATGGAAGGGATAATATGTCTTCTATTACCACCCAAAAAACACCGAAATTTGCATAAATTTCAAAAACACTCCCTCGTTCCGCCGCAAATAAAATTCCCGTCGTAAACGAAAGCGAGATTTACCGTCGCTTATGTTAATCTCGAAGAAGACTTCTTATCAATAAACTAAAACCCGGAAAAACTAGACCAACAGTTTGCGACCCATTGCTAAATAAAACAGTGAAGTACATCAACGTACCCGCCGCAATCTAGCGAGTTTTGTCGTGGGTACGTATACGTGCCCACCGCACGGAAAGGGTTAACAGTGCGATGCCCGGGTGTGATATACCACAATAGTATTTACCTTACCTTTTTCCGATTTCTTTTTACCTTAACTTTCCAAAATATCATTAAAATCGACAACAACTGTCGAAGCAGGCACGAACACCATTCGTGCTACGCCTTGAAAGCAGCACACATCCGCTCGTTTTCGTCTCGTCAAGTATGTGCATTGGAGCGTGCTATCGAATACGATCTTCGGACAAAAATGCCGGAGTTGCGCATCATGTTGTTTAATGTCATTGGTCCCACTAAGCGGGCAGCAGCCTTGGAGTAGAGGGGACGAGAGAGAGTAGTGATATCATTTAAAGAAGATATTACTCGCCTTTTATCTAGGTAAGCGTAGATAATCCCATTCATTGTGCACACTTTTTGTTTTCCGAAGGCTTCCTTGGCAGCGTTGAGTAGCTTGAGCCTGCTACGTGTCAAGGACTTAGTGATGGACAATCCGCTGCCTTTGAGTTCTTTTTTTCTACCATACACCATATTCTTCGTTGATCTTCTGACGAATTTGATGATGATGGGTTCTTCGGAGATCTTGATTTTAATTTGTGAGTAATATCAATGTCAGTGTTTACAATAGGATGGTTAGGCTTGAGGCTGTTGTTGAGAGTTTTCACTAAGAAGTCTTCAAACTTATCGTATTCGGTTTCTGGCACAGAACTACAGCCATGGAGAATCACACAGTTTCTTCGGCTGTATTGTTCTAAATCGTCCTGTTGCTTTTCACATGTCCCCAGCCTGCTAATAATCTCCTGGATTTTGGAGGAGATTTGAGCCTCATCATTCATGATGTCCTGGGACTGGTTGCCATGGTCTTTAGAGGCCGACAGTTGAGTTGCATGTGACATTAGCTCTTCTCGCTTGGCCTGGAGAGATGAGATAGCTGCCAGAATCTGGGTTTGGACTTCCTTGTTCATCTTTTAAGTAACGTTAGTGCAGTAGTGTGATTGATTGCAAAGTGAATCTGGTATCCAGGTATGGAGGTAGCAGAATAGTGTACTGTAGTGACAGAGTTATGCGTACAATATTGGTACAGAAGGTAGTAGGCTATCGTACTTTCCTTCTAACCAAAGATTACAATACCATTTGCAAACTTAATACAACCAAATACTCCAGTCTTAGGCCAGTAAGGTATTGAACGTGTATCCTGTCTTAGTTATACCGTTTAATTATTACCTTGAATTCATGCTAAGAATAGGTCGAAATACTGTTAACGAGCAAAATTTCCCTCGTTAGTTTGCGAGCACTCCGGCGCGGTAAAGAACTTTAGTGAATACCGATTCTCGGTAAAATGAGAGGAGAAGGCACTTTACGAGACGTCTGTTTTGGCGCGCAAAAAATTCTCTCGAATAATTTTTCTTTGGCGAATGTGGGGGCCCCTGGATTCCTATAGGACGCCCGATCCAAGAAGAAACGAATAACAGCTCCGAGCACCTACTTGTGGGTAACCATGGCAACGGCAGTGAAAGCCTGTACAGTACAATACGACCTTGCCTGAGTTGTGTTTATTAGAGTAGGATTTTCATAATTATCCCGCGAGGGAAAGCCGATAACTTGGCATCATTATATTCCGTAAAATAGTTTTGTTTGTCGCAGTTAGGAATAGGAGTATGTAAACAAGTGATAGTATAGTGGTAACAAAGAGTGGTAAGGTGCTTTGGTGCCAGATACGTCATGATGTGGTAAAAACCCAAAGACAAAACCTGACGTTAGCAGGTAAAAAATAATAAAATTTAATTTGTGAATGAAAAAAATCAAATTAAAAAGGAAGGTAAAAAGAGCCACATGAAAGCGATTCAAGAGGCGCGGGTTAGTCACTCCTGATGTAGAACAACTTTTCACTCATATTCCACAAGCATAAGGATATTCTTTGATATGAATTTGTAAGTGACAATACAAGTTACTCAATGTAGAACAACTGTTCCCACATATTCCACAAGCATAAGAGGTTTCTCTCAGGTAAGGATTTGTATGTAACTTTGCAATGTCCTCGATGTAGAACAACTTTTTTCACATATTCCACAAGCATAAAGTTTCCTTCCGGTGTGAATTTGTATGTGACTTTTAACTTTTTCCACATAGTCCAGAAGCACAAAGATTCTCTCCGGTATGGATTTGTGACTTTACAATATAATTAATGTAGAAACAACTGTTCCCACATACTCCACAAGCATAACCGGTTTCTCTCCAGTATGGATTTCTATGCGATCTTCAAGTTACTGAATGTAGAACACCTTTTCCCACATATTTCATAAACATAAGGTTCCTCTTCTGTATATATTTGTATGTGATCTTTCAAGTTTACCATCTCACATATTTCACTAGCATAAGTTTTCTCTTCGGTATACATTTGTATGTGACTTTCAAAGTTACTTAATGTAAAACAACTTTTTCCGCATATTTCACAAGCCTAAAGTTATTCTTCGATATATATATATTGGTATGTGCCTTTTCAAATAATTAATGTAGAACAACTTTTACGTTACTAATTTAGAACACCTTTTCCCACATATTCCACACGCACAAAGTTCCGATATAAATTTGTATGTGACTTTTTACGTTACTTAGTTTAGAACAACTTTTCCCACATATTCCACAAGCACAAAGTTACTTTCCGGTATGTATTTGTATGTTACTTTGCTAGTTACACAATGTAGAATAACTTTCTCCACATGAATCATGAAACTTCGCTTCGGTATGAATTTGTATGTGACTTTTCGAGTTACTTGATGTAGAAAAATCTTTCCACATATTTTACAACCATAAAGGTTTTTTCTGTATTGATTTTTATCTGACTTTAAGTTACTCTGTGTGAGACAACTTTTCCCACATATTTCACAAGCATGAGGTTTCTCTCCGGTAGGGATTTGTATGTGACTTTTCAAGTTACTCAATGTAGAACAATTTTTTACACATATTCCACAAGCATGAGATTTCACTTCGTTAGGGATATGTATGTGAATTTTCAAATTAGTTAAATGTAGAACAACTTTTCCGAAATATTCAACAAACATAAGGTTTCTCTCTTTGAATGGATTTGTATGTGAATTTTGAGTTACTTAATGCAGAACAACTTTTGCCACATATTGAACAAGCATAAGGTCTCTCTACTATATGGATTTGACTTTTCAAGTTACTTATTGTGGAACAAATTTTCCCACAGGTTTCTTCCCGTTATAGATTTGCATTTGGCTTTTCAAGTTACGATACTTAAAGTGAAACAACTTTTCCCACATATTCCACAAGCATGAGATTTTTTTCTGGTATGGATTTGTATGTGACTTTTCAAGTTACTTAATGTAGAACAAGATTTTCCACATTATTCACAAGCTTAAGATTTCTTTCCGGTATGGATTTGTATGTGACATTCCTTAATGTAGAACAACTTTTCCCACATATTTCACAAGCATACGATTTCCCTCTGGTATGGACTTGTATTTGACTTTTCAAGCTGCTCAATGTAGAACATATCCCCACATATTCTACAAGCATAGGGTTTCTCTAACAGTATGGATTTGTATGTGACTTTTCAAGTTACTCAGTGTAGACCAACTTTTCCCACATATTCTACAAGCATAGGGTTTCTCTCTGGTATGGATTGGTATGTGACTTTTCAAGTTACTTAATGTAGAACAACTTTTTCCCCATATTTCACAAGCATAAGATTTCTTTTCGATATGGATTTGTATACAATGTAGAACAACTATCCCACGTATTCTACAAGCATAGGGTTTCTCTAACAGTATGGATTTGTATGTGAATTTTCAAGGTACTCAATGTAAGGAAAAAACTTTTCCCACATGTTTCACAATCATGAGTTTTCTCTACGATTGTGTGACTTTTCAAGTAACTCAATGTAGAACAAACATTTCCACATAATCCACAATGATAAAGCTTCATTTCAGCATGGTATTTGTATGAGACTTTTCGAATTACCTAATGTAGAAAATCTCTTTCCGCATATTGCACAAGCATAAGATTTGTTCTTCAGTATGGAATTGTATATGACTTTAATGTGGATTTGTATGTAAATTTTCAAGTTTCTCAATACAGAACAACTTTTTTCCACATATTTCACAAGCATATGGTCTCGCTTCGGTATGAATTTTTATGCGACTTTTCGAGTTACTTAATGTGGAACAACTTTTCTCACATATTCCACAAACATAACGTTTCTCTCTGATATAAATTTGTATGTGACCTTTCTGTAGAACAACTTTTCCCACCTACTCCACAAACAAAATGTTTCTCTTCGAGATGGATTTGTATGTGACTTTTCAAATTACTTCATTTAGAACAACTTTACCACATATTGCACAAGCATAAGGTTTCCTCCTTGTACGTGTACGTGTTTTTTCAAATGACTTAACGTGGAACAACTTTTCCCACATTTTTCACAAACATAAGGTTTCTCTTTCCGATATGCATTTGTATGTGAATTTTCGAGTTACTCAATGTCAACTGTTCTGACGTATTGAACAAGCGTAAGGTTTCTCTCCTGTAGCCCGTACACGTCGAGTAAAGGAATATTTGGCCAGTTAGGTGGGCCAAAGCGCTTTGACATCTCATAGGTCAACATTTACTTTTTTTCATATTTATCCTGGGGAAAACTGATATGACAACTTGGCCATATGGCTAACCACGGCCTCTGGTCTTGATACCAATGTATGTCAGGTACGAGGTTGATTTCAGATGCATGCACTTGATGGTTAAAGGATGGGGTTTACATATTTATCCCAGGGAAGATGAAGGCTGATAAGACAACTTTTTCATATGCTGATCCACGGTGACTCGTCCACTACCTAGTCCATGATGAGTATGAGTATAGTGAGCCAGTTATTTGTACATGGACCTGTGGCAGTCATTCATATCCGGAACTTTAATATTTATACTGGGGAAGAGACAACTTAACAATCAAGTTGCCATAACTTACTAATGTTTAATTAGATATCCGAACCTTTGGTGTCGCCGCTTGAAAACCATCTTTGGCCTCGCGACTTCCCTTCCTTAGTAAAACGTGTATTCAATATTATCCGTTTAAACATTGTATATTATTTTTTTTACTGGATTGATAAAATGAACTTGACTATGAACATATGGCGAATCCATGTCAGGTATGGGTATTGTCAACCGGTTATTAGCTTCAAATGCAGAATGGAGTAGATTGGGTTGAACGTGGAATAATACTTGGGAATTACGGGGGTTGACTATAACAAGATAAAATTGATGCAAAAGTTCAAAGGTCGGGCATCAAAGTTTCTCATGCTGCTTCATTAATTGCCTTCTATGGAAGAACCTGTAACCGAACAGCGATTGCATTAACCACTCTACAGCAGGGCTACACAACTGGCGGACTGCAGTCCGAATCCGGACCTTTCGAGTGTTGGATTTAGACCGCACCTAATTATTTATTTTGGATCATTAGCCCCACTTTTTAAATTTCCAATTATAAAATGACTTTCATAGTTTTGAATATACACGAAAAGAACTAGAACACCATAATAAATAATTTTAATTTGCTACTAATCATTAGTCGGTCGAGGAAGTGCTCGTTTAAGGATGCCGAAATATCATTTCTGGAAAGACCGGACCCAAATAATTTTGAAGTTTTGTTTGCGGACCTTCGATAAAAATAGTTTGAGTAGCCCTGCTCTACAGTATAATCACGTTCCATTCAACCATTCTCAGATTATGTAGTTGTGATTACAACAAGTTCATACTCATAGGTTATCACGTTGTTCTCAGTGGGCAAATGTTTCCCAGATATACACTAGGTGGCAATATAAAACAGCAAAGTTCACTAACGCGGCCTTTGAACTATTTGCCATTGTCTACATAAACATTTTTGGACAAGTAAATGGACCTATGGATCGTTTAAATATTATGTTCTTGTTCCAACTCTTGTTCTTGATGTTCTTTGTCACTGAAAAAAAAACGTTCCAATTCTTGTTCTTTGTCACAGAAGAAAAACGCTTTTCTCTTTGATCAATTGCTTTGAAATTTTCAATGCTGAAAGATTAAATTTTCCGCTACTGGGCAATTACTTTTATTTATTTCAAATATACTGGTGAGCTGCATGGGATTCGTTTTTTTTGTACCATGAGAACGTCATCCGAATTTGCCACCATGTGGCGCTACGTGTCTATTTTTTTTTTGTTGCCATGACGTCATCCAAATTTGCCACCATGATCCCAACACTCGCTTTGAAATTTTTTTTGAATTTTTACTGAGTTACACAAACTCAACAAAGTCAAACAAAAACTTCATAAGAAATTAATAAACAATAAAAAAAAAATGAAAAGCACAAATTACAGTTCAATGAATGCAGGAACTTTTATACTCGATTGCTCCACAAAAATTAATCAAATTATTACAAATCTAAATTTGCTTCTCACAAAGCCAACATCAAGGCAGTGTGAAAAACAATTATTCAACTTATTGGTAAAAATAAAACAAATTCTTGTCCTTTGATTGGACTTGATTGCAGTAATACACAAATTGCAAATAAATTTAATGAACACTTTTCTTAAGTGGCACAAAGCCTGCTCGACTGTAGGCCACAACCAGCTGGCTGTGACAAAAATTACATTTCATATCTTGGGAAGCAAGAATCCTTATCCATGTTCTTAAGGCCAACTATATCATTAGAAATAAAAAATATCATACGCGATATGAAATCCCCGTCTAGTTTTGGAATCGATGGTATTCCATTCAAAATATTGAAATGTGTTCCAGAACATATTATTGATATTCTGACATATATATTTAATCTTTCACTATCTAGTGGATTATTCATTGAAAGCTTTAAGACATCCAAAGTTCTTCCTCTCTTTATAGACCTATTAGTCTTTTACCATCATTTTCTAAGATTCTTGAAAAAATAATGTATAGTAGAATGTCAAACTACTTTGTTTTCCACTCGCATCAATTTGGTTTCCGCAAGCATCACTCCACTGCTATGGCTGCTAATGTTTTGGTACACAAACTGACCAAGGCGTTTGAATGCAAACAACATGCAATTGGAATATTTCTCGATATCTCAAAAGCTTTTGACACCATTGACCATTCGATCTTCCCAAGTAAGCTCTATCACTATGGAATTAGAGGCGTCCCATTCAATTGGATCAGGAGCTACCTTCAAGACAGGAAGCAAATTGTGCAATATGACAACTCATTCTCTACAAATATTTGTGTCATGAAGCACGGAGTTCCACAAGGATCTTTTCTTGGCCCATTATTTTTTCTAGCTTACATTAATGACATGTCCAGGTGTCTGAAATTCTATGAGTCGATCATGTTTGCTGATGACACTGACTTGATTCTTCATGGGAAAAACCTTGAAGATCTATTCACAGTTGCAAACCAAGAACTAACCATCATTCATAGCTGGATGTTAGTTAATAAATTATCTCTCAATGCCAACAAAACTAAATTTGTATTATTCCATTCAAGCAAGCATAAAAGTGTGAGTTGTTCAAAAAAACTACTGCTCAATGACAAGGAAATTGAAAGAGTGAAAGAAATAAAATTTCTAGGAGTTATCTTTGATGAAAATCTGTCATGAAAATCACAAATAATGCATGTTATTGGTAAAACAAAAAGAAACCTAGTAGTTTCTGCCAAAGTATCCCAGTGTGTTGATCAATCAGCTCTACTAGCAATGTTTCAATCATTACTACTTAGCCACATTCGATATTGTTGTTCAGTCTGGCTTCATGGTAATAAAACAATCGTCTCAAAACTGCAGAGTATTTGTAATAATTTTTGAAGGATAGTTTTTGCTGAAAGAAAACGTAAAAGGAGACCCTTACTTCAAATCACTAAATGTACTCAAAGTTGAAGACATGATGAAATTTGAAATATTATCCCTAGCTTACGACTTCCATAATAATGAGCTGTCTAATTGCTTCAATGACATACTTGTCAAAAATACCTCCAACCGAAGAAGTAGTTCTGATTTATTCGTACCTTTCATGAGTAAATCTGTGAGTCAACATTCTTTGTCTTTTACTGGACCCAAACTTTGGAATTCTCTTCCCTTAAATTTGAAGACGTTAAGGTCCAAAAAATATTTTCAAAAACAAGTCAAGTCTCATTTAGTTTCCAAATATTAAAAATTACTACTAGTGGTATTCGATGACAAAAACTTGGGACACTCCACACTTGCACATTATTGTTTTTATAAAAATGTTTAACAGCTATAATAATATTGTTATATCTTGCCATGACTTGGCCAGACCTAGTCCAGCACCGAAGAAATGGTATTGTGACATGCATGAGTATATTTTTTTTAAATATATATGTAGCTGACATACCCGGATGATATTTTCTTTAAATAACTGCACACATTCTATCACTTCACGCTCGTGTTTTTACCTTTTTCTAGCTGTGATGTTCTTATCATACACGCTTTGTCTTATGTTTGAGTGGTGGTATAAGGGTTGTAGATTGTATAACATAGTTTTTGCAACTAGGCGAGTAGTAGAGCTATGTTTGATTCTCCCCTTCAGATTTTAATTTGCTGTGGGTCATTGTAATTGGGTGTGGTTTTTATATCATTTATGTATGCATGCATTTTATGTTGAGGCATGGTATTGGTGTTTGAGTTGACTTGTTGGCCAAGGTATAGATAGTAAAATTTTATGTGTTTTTTTTTATGGTGTGATAAATTTTTCTCTGTCCCAAGCAGAATGTCATCATAGATCATCTATCCATCGCTATATAATGACAATACATCCCATTTAATTAAACAATTATTTTTTGCCTGTAATAAATAGTTCAGCGCGTTCCCCTTCACCCAATCATTGAAACAACTACTCGCAGTTTTATTTTTATTTTTTTTAGGTTACTTTAAAGTGATTAAATGAAGTAAAACACATAAGGAAAAAATCAAACAAAGACCCCGATATCCTGTGAAATAACAACCTTATTCATATATCCTTGTCTGAAATCAATACCCAAGAATGAAGAACCTCACTTACACCCTTTGTAACCAATTTATTCCCATCTCCTACTTTACTTAATTAATGTAATTTTACTGTTACCGGTATTACAATCTGGTCTATAATTTGGCAATAATAGACTCTAATTTGGGGAATGAAATGGTCTCGCCCTCCTCTTCATGCACCCAATTCTGGCAACTTTGGTTGGGCAACTTGGCATTTGACTCCAACTATAATCAGCTTGGCAATATGTTTTCAATAGAATCTTCTTTTTATATTTTAATTAACGATTAGA
Source organism: Styela clava (assembly GCF_013122585.1). Classification (NCBI taxonomy): domain Eukaryota; kingdom Metazoa; phylum Chordata; class Ascidiacea; order Stolidobranchia; family Styelidae; genus Styela; species Styela clava. Next base: position 38,563 of record NW_024102755.1, read on the forward strand.
AGATCGATCAATTTGGCAATGGCAACCATTACAAAAATATCAATATGGTGTGGCAAATAATTTTTTTCTTTTCTAGTATTTATTTATTTTTTTTTGTTTACTGTATAGTATACCCTAAATTTATCGCGTTCTATTCTTACTTAAATGACTTCTCAGTGGTTGTGTGTGTGTGTGTGTGTGTGGCTGGTGGGTGCATGTGAGCGTGTGTGAAATAACTTAATAATTTTAGGTGAGTAAACACGTACCACTTCCTCTCGGCAAAATCTTCCATCTTATATTTTGTACATTATAAACCTTATCTAGGGTTTCGTTTGCTCCCCTGATTTCATAATCAGTTTTTATTTATTTGTTTTATCTGTCAAATGTATTGTTATGCTGATTATGGAGTCGAAATAAACATATACTTATACATGTGGCGCTACGTGTCCATTCATTTTAGCATAACTCTCTTGTTTATAATTGTACCATATACTTGGAATTTCTTATGCATTGCATTAAAATGTAGTGTTGACCAATCCCAAATGTTAATGTTGATTAACAAGTCAATAGGTAAACACAACCTCAGATAACTCAGCTCGTTCCACACTTGTACCACATGTTCGACTAGTTTCCATTATATCGTTATTGGACGTTATAAAGGACTTTTCAAGTTACTTATTGTATAACAAATTTTCCCACCTATTCCACAAACAAAAGGTTTCTCTTCGAGATGGATTTGTATGTGACTTTTCAAATTACTCCATTTAGAACAACTTTTCCCACATATTGCACAAGCAAAAGGTTTCCTCCTTGTACGGGTACGTGTACATGTTTTTTCAAGAGACTTAACGTGGAACAACTTCTCCCACATGTTTCACAAACATAAGGTCTCTCTTTTCGATATGCATTTGTATGTAGGAAAATCTTCCCACATATTTCACAACCATAACGTTTTTTTCGGTATTGATTTTTATGCGACTCTAAGTTACTATATGTAGGTCAAGTTTTCCCACATATTTCCCACATAAGATTTCTCTTCGGTATGGATTTGTATGTGACTTTTCAAGTTACTCAATGTAGAACAACTTATCCAAGCATAAGCATAAAGTTTTTTTCCGGTATGGATTTGTATATGACATTTCAAGTTACTTAATTTAGAACAACTTTCCCCACATATTCCTCAAGCAGTTTTCGAGCATAAGGTTTCTCTCCGGTATGGATTAGTATGTGACTTTCAAATAACCTAATGTAGAACAACTTTTTCCACATATTCCACAAACATAAGGTTTCTCTTCAATATGAATTTGTATGTGACCTGTTGAGTTACCTTATGTAGAACAACTTAACCCCACATATTTCACAAGCATATGGTTTTGCTTCGGTATGGATTTGTATGCGACTTTTCAAGTTACCTAATGTGGAACAACTTTTCTCACATATTCCACAAATATAACGTTTCTCTTTGATATAAATTTGTATGTGACATTTCTGTAAAACAACTTTTCCCACCTTTTCCACAAACAAAAGGTTTCTCTTCAAGTAGAATTTGTATGTGACTTCTCAATACTCCATTACAACTTTTCTCCACCTATTCCACAAACAAAAGGTTTCTCTTCGAGATGCATTTGTATGTGACTTTTCAAATTACTTCATTTAGAACAACTTTGCCACATATTGCACAAGCATAAGGTTTCCGCCTTGTACGTGTACGTGTTTTTCAAATGACTTAACGTGGAACAACTTTTCTCACATGTTTCGTAAACATAAAGTTTCTCTTTCCGATATGCATTTGTATGTGAATTTTCGAGTTACTCAATGTAGAACAACTGTTCCGACATATTGAACAAGCGTAAGGTTTCTCTCCTGTAGCCCGTACACGTCGAGTAAAGGAATATTTGGCCAGTTAGATGGGAAAGCGTTTTGACATCTCATAGGTCAACATTTACTTTTTTTCATATCTTGGACTTTCATATTTATCCTGGGGAAAAGCTGATATGACAACTTGGCCATATGACTAACCACGGCCTCTGGTCTTGTTACTAATGTATGTCAGGTACGAGGTCGATGGCCAGCCATTTTATTTCAGATGCATGCACTTGATGGTTAAAGGATGGGGTTTACATATTTATCCCAGGGGAGATGAAAGCTGACAAGACAACTTTTTCATATGCTGATCGACGGTGTCTCGTCCACTACCTAGTCCATGATGGGTATGAGTATAGTGAGCCAGTTATTCGTACATGGACCTGTGGCATCTGACAGGTTAACACTTTTTCACACACTTTTTCCATCCATATCCAAGACTTTAATATTTATTCTGGGGAAGAGACAATCAAGTTGTCATAACTTACTAATGTTTATAATGTTCAATTAAATATCCGAACCTTGGGTGTCGCCGCTTTATAACCAGCTTTGGATCCGTGACTTCCCCTTCTCAGTGAAACGTGTATTCAATATTATCCGTTTAAACATTGTATATTATTTTTTTTACTGGATGGATAAAATAAACTTGACTATGAACATATGGCGAATCCATGTCAGGTATGGGAATTGTCAACCGGTTATTGGTTTCAAATGCAGAATAGAGTAGTTTTGGTTGAACGTGGAATAATACTTGGGAATTACGGGGGTTTACTATAACAAGATGAAATTGATGCAAAAGTTCAAAGGTCAGGCATCAAAGTTTCTCATGCTGCTTCATTAATTGCCTTCCATGGAAGAACCTGTAACCGAACAGCGATTGCATTAACCACTCTACAGTATAATCACGTTCCATTCAACCATTCTCAGATTATGTAGTTGTGATTACAACGAGTTCATACTCATAAGTTATCATTGCGACAGAAGGACAGCTGTACGCGCTGTTGTTCTCAGTGGGCAAAAGTTTCCCAGGTATACACTAGGTGGCAATATAGAACAGCAAAGTTCACTAACGCGGCCTTTGAACTATTTGCCATTGAATACATAAACATTTTTGAACACTAAAATGAACCTATGGATCGTTTAAATATTGTGTTGTTGTTCTTGTTCCAATTCTTGTTCTTGATGTTCTTTGTCACAAAAAAAAAACGTTTTTCTCTTTGATTACTTGACGAATTGCTTTAAAATTTTTATTGCTCAAAGATTAAACTTTTTGCTACAAGGCTATTACTTTTATTTATTTCAAATATACCGGTGAGCTGCATGGGGTTCGTTTTTTTTCTGCCATGACGTCACCCGAATTTGCCACCATGTGGCGCTACGTGTCCATATATTTGAGCATGACTTTCTTGTTTATATTTGTACCATATACTGGGAATTTTTTATGCATTGCAAAATGTAATGTTGACCAATAACAAGTGGTAATGTTGATTAACAAGTCAATAAGTAAACACGACCCCAGATAACTCAGCTTGTTCCACACTTGTACAACGTGTTCCACTAGTTTCCATTATATCGTTATTGGACACGTAATGGACATAACGATCATTTTGTTGTTATCTTGTTCTTTGTATCGTTTTGAAAAAATCGCTTTACTCTTTGAATACTGGACCAAATGCTTTAAAATTTTCAGTTGTCAAAGATAGAATTTTTGCTATGACGTCATCAAAATTATGTGGCGCTACGTGTCCTTATATTATTCATATATAGAATAGCTCTCTTGTTATTTGAGTGCTTTCGTTTCGAGGCAAAAATATTATTTTATTCAGAGAAATTTTGCATGTGCGGGAATTTTCGTCTGCGTTTAATTTTATCAAAAATCATTCTTTGACTTTAGATACACGATTTATTCCCCTTTGACTCTGTAGTGAGACAAGTGCGACACGTGGGACACCTGGCATAATTGCGACAGTTTGTACTATTGGGACACGTGGTTCAAGTGTGACACGTGGCATAAGTGTGACAATTGGTCCTATTGGGACACGTGGTTCAAGTGGGACACGTGGAACACACCGCAAAAAGTATGGCAAATTGGATAAATAGCCATGACTGACATGAGCAAATATTTGAAAAGTCTGCGCTAGGTGACAGTATAGAACAACAAAATTCGTCAATGTGGTCTCGGATGATTTCCATCTGATGATCAGGACATTTCATATAATTTCAACTTGACTTTTTTTCCAGTACATCAAATGATATAATGCAAACACAACACACCTACGACCTTTTTAGTAGTACATCATATAATATTATGCAACTTTCAACCCGTCTCCCATCCAGTTTTGTATTTTTAGAATTTTAACAGCGGCCTCTATGTGGCAATAATGAGCAATATTCATTTAGGTATCCATGGCGACTAATTGTAACTTCCGGGCCAAGATCATATGTTTTTAGGTATCTGGAAGGCAAAGCTTTGGGATTCCTAACGTTAGAGGTATAGTTTAAATTCACTATTATTTGAGGCGCTTGATGTACAACAACTTAATTTTATTTTAAAAAGAAGATTATTATTAGGACAGGATAGAAGAGAATTTACATATCCTGAGAGAGAAAAAAGCCAATAACACCTCCTAATCATATGGCGAACAGTCCATGTTGGGTATGGAATTAGTTAGCCAGGTATTTGATTTTGCCCAAGTTGCATTGTTTCTTTTCTCATGTATTAAGATTTTATTGTGGGTTGCAAAAAAGACAATGAAATTTGCCTGCAAATTGAGCACTGGTATAGTCAATACTGAAACCTAAATTTCCATAAAATACTAAAAGTTGGTCATCATAAGGTAATAAAAGATAAGTCAGACTTATTATTCTTAAAAGCTTGCATGAGTTATCACAAAGCTGATTTTATTTAATAGGTCAGAAACCAATTCAGTTCCAAATGAAATGTCTATAGTACAGAATAGGGCCCGACGGATATATCAGCCATGTATTTTACAAATTGCGAACTATCGGTATCGGCTAATTTTACCAATATATATTGGCCAATCACTTGACTGCCATAGTGTCAAAATTACGCCGGGAAAGCAGTTTTATTGCTGGTATAATTGAGAGTGGTTCCGGGAAAGCAGTTTTATTGCTTGTATCATTAAAGAGTGTTTCTGCCTAATACTCTTTTTTTTTGCTATTTCTCATTCTCTCGAATCAAAAAGCGGCTTTTGACGATGTCTCTCTCTTATCCAAATCGGATGCGGGGCACGTCATTTCACAATTTGTGAGCAAGTTTGCGAGCGCGGTGGCTTGCAAATTGAAGCGAGAGAACCACGTGAACAATTTATTTGTGTTTAATAATATACGTTAGATTTATAGAGAATTCTCATACTGATGGCGTAATTTGTAAAATATGCTCTTCATTATTAACCCTTTCCATGCGATTTTTATTTTTTATTAAATAATCGTATTTGCTACGCCGACTTTATGCATTTGTACCCCCACAACTAATCGATCGACTAACGAAAAAGTAATGATCCTCTGCTGCCCACTGACGGCTCGTTGGAAAGCTTATTTAAAGAGCTTGCAATTGGCGATTAAAGAAATTTTTTTTTTAAAAGGGGTGGTCTGAGTCACAAACCGGATAGTTTTTTCTTGGGTGTTGAAACTTCAAACCGTGATAAAAAATAGAAATATTCGCTAAATCCTTTACTGTTACCGCTTCTTGGTTGGCAAACAATAGCATGATATTGCTGTAAAAATTTCGTTATCTAACTCAAAATACTTTGGTAGATGGAAGGGATAATATGTCTTCTATTACTACCCAAAAAACACCGAAATTTGCATAAATTTCAAAAACACTCTCTCGTTTCGCCGCAAATAAAATTCCCATGGTAAACGAAAGCGAGATTTACCGTCGCTTATGTTAATCTCGAAGATAACTTCTTATCAATAAACTAAAACCCGGAAAACAACAGTTTGCGACCGATTGCTAAATAAAACAGTGGAGTACATCAACGTACCCGCCGCAATCTAGCGAGTTTTGTCGTGGGTACGTATACGTGCCCACCGCACGGAAAGGGTTAAGTCAAGTTTCCGCCGATTTAAAAGAAAACACCAGTAATTTGTAAAGTCATCTCGTAGCTAAACACAAGAGCAAGAATGATTGGAGCCAATGCATAAAAACTCTGCTTTCTCAACTACAACTTGAGAATGTTCAACTGGAGCTATTGAGATTCATACGCTTTCTGCCATTACAATAAGTGTTTTTGTTATAGATTTTATTATTTTTGCAAGAAAAACACAGAAGTCTCAGAGTGTTGCTTGTTACTTGTAGCCATCTATTTAGGTGAGGAAAATCAGTATTGACTTATCGGCCTAGTTTCAGTAAACTATAGGTATCGGTTTAAAAAGGCAGCATCGGTCGGGCCCTAATATAGATCTGACTCAATTTTGACCAACTATCATTGGATTGCAATAAAATTCTTGTAAATGGTATATGAAAGACATATCATGAGACTGATATTATCAGAATAAGTTGGCCAAAGATGTATTTTTAAATACAGGTTTATATTATACTGAGTTATACTTTTGATGACGTTTTGGTTATATTTTTGGTTTAGCTGTTTACAACTTGATATGAATGCTGATTGTAAAATTCTTAGTGTTGCTACATTTACATGTTTTTAAAAAAAAAAAAAAATTTTAAATTAAATGCAATAATAACCACAAAACTCAATTGCATGAAATTAATAAAATGTTGGGGTTTGTTGCAACAGTGTTACCAAGTTCGGTGTGATGGCCTTGTGTTGGCATTGCAAGGTAAAATCTCTTCCAAATTGAGATTATTGGTTATTTGAATAGTTCCCACAAAATCATTCAGATATAATAGAGCAGTGGTTCTCAAACTTTCACTGACTGCATACGTATTTTTTTTACTCCGACCGCCTCTGTTTTGGGGATGAAGAACAATGGCACAAGAAACACGCTATGAGAGTATTTTATAAATTGTACTACATTCATTCTTAGAGCCTTTAAACAAGTTTCAAAGAGTTAGGTATATGCAATGTATTACCGTAATTGTGTGCAAAATGACGAGGGAATTTGCGTCGTCTGCGGTCAGAGCTGAAAAGCTTTAGTTAGCACCGCCACTCAGTCATCTCAAAATTTGGCAAATACACTTTGATCGTTCCTATCTCTAGCTGCCTAACCTAGTCTTCATATTAATTTGCTGAAATGTATGTATCATTGCAAAAAAAATTACCGCTAGTCAAAAAAATTCTGATAAGAAGAATTTAAAACTTGAGCCAACTTTTCAAAATAGGATGTTTTGAGAGTTCTGATATATTTCTGAACGAATATTAAATAATTTTGAGTCCAATATTACACACTTGTACTACGATTAGGATTGACAAATTCAGTATTCATATTTTAGTTATTATAAATAACATAAAGATATAGGAAATAGTGGCTGACTATTTTAGTGTGTGTTGCAAATTTGTGACTTTATTTTTGAATTTGTTGAACGGGAGAATTTTTTTGTTGTTAAATATTGTAGTTTAGATATTTTTGGATTCATTTTGGTTCTTTGTATGCTTAGAGCAGTGGTTCTTAAACTCTTTAAGCCGCTCGTCCCGTCCCACCCCGTGGAAAATTTTACGAACTTTGTGCCCTCTTTTTGCCAAAAAAATGCCAAATGTTTTTGTGATAGGCAGATTGCTTTGTTTAAAGACGGCGTGAGTTTGTCTCATAGCGTAATTGCTTTCCTATCATCTTTAAAATTCACTACAAATAACCCGGACATGCTCACAACCACCAGGTTAAAAATAAAGTTTACAAAATGGAGAATTACAATTGAATTCATGTACATTTTCGGCATAAAGAAATGCGGTTCATTTTGTAACAGACGTTATGCATGTGGACGTTTCCCCGACCCTTGACCTATTAAAAATTTACCCTATACTTTCTCATTGCAAAATTTCAGATGCTCAATTTGGGAGTGTTTTGGAGAGTTTCAGGCTAGGTCTTATTTTTGGAGAAACACGGTATGTCCAATATCGACAATTTTATATTTCACTCATTGTTTATTTTTGGTGAATCCTTAAATGGTTTGGCAACCAAAAAAACCAGAACCCACTGTACACAAAAATTAAGTTTTTATAGTCAATATTGACTATCACTCCGCATTTAAAATTTGTGACACACACATCAAAACGCAAAATTTACCAATAAGTAAAAAGAGCGCCGCTCGCCACATTTCTTTGTTCAATTAGTCCCTAGTCCAATTAAGGCTTAAGGCTTTATACAGAGTAAAAATGGGAAAAAAAAAACACCCTCGCCATATTTAAAAATAACGAGTTTGGAATAATTTGAATTTCCAACGAAATTTGCATTTTTTTCCCTCAGCCTAACGAGATAATTACTAACTTTCAAATTTTGAGTGTTGGCGGGGGCTTTGTACAAAAAAACCTGAGGCAGTAGCAATGTTATAGTGTTGTTGGGATGTTCGACATTTTTGAGTTTTGATTTCTTCAAGCATTTTTATCATGAACGAATATTACTAAGATGCTGAATACCTGAATGGCCTAGACGTTTCATTTCATTAATGTTCAGTATTCAAACTAGAACTGATTATTTGTTAAATATAGTGAGACAATGCAACACTTTAGTGGTGTCGTGGAGCAAAATCAAGCAGAGTGAAATAACATTACAGAAGGCATTGGTTACCGAACAGGCGAAGTTACATTGTTTTAACAATTGAATACTCTTTCCTCGTTACATTGGATGTTTTGTAAGCGTGGAATTACATTTGTACTGTCTTTTTTTTTTGTCTTGCCGCCGAGTAATTACACTTTTTGCATTTGAGTAATGTTTCAATCTGCCGCGAAAGGTTTTTGTTAAATACTGTTAAAGTGTTTAAAACTCTACACCGGGTTTCTGTCCACATCACTCTAAATAAAATTTGCTAAAGTTACTTGAGTATTATTTTACTTGGACAACAAAATGTCCGATTCTTTCAACAAAAATATTTTGCGTGTTACAGACCATTTCTGATTTTATCTGCGCTGTTTGTTAGTCGAGTATCAGTACAAATTGGATGAATAGCACGAATATGAATATTGTCAAGATATTAAACTTTGAATGTCCGACCCATATTTGTATTTGGTAGTGAGTAGATTCCCATTTTCATTAGAAAGGATGTTTAGAGCACCGGTGCGTTGCAATGTTACTAATGAGTTTTTTTTTCAAAACCTTGACATTTGATTGTCATATGATTTTATGAACTAGCTTCAGAATAAATGATTTATTAACGAAAATGTAATACTGTTTCAGGGAATATTCCATATTACAGTAAATTAATATCAAAAAATGGCGTTCATCATTTGAGAGGATACATTTATTTACAAAAAATAATGAGTCGAACATTTTCGACCCAACATTTTCAAATACTGGGCACTTCCAAAGTATGTGAACCAAGATGGCAGACACCGGAACGTAGTATGTGTACCAGGTTAGGGTTAGGCCATAATTTTATTTCAACTTTCTTCATTTTTAGTTCTCTGACAAGTTTCGAGGACTAGCCCAAGTGACTCCTGTAGTAATTGTACCTGAAATTAATGGCCTAACTCGTAACCTGGTACGCATACTACGTTCCGGTATCCGCCATCTTTGTTCGCATACTTCGGAAGTACCAAATTCTGTACTGTAACAATTTGCTATCGTCATGTTGCTATCTACTATTGCCCAAGTCAAGTTCATTGATTCCCTGCCCTGTGGGAGTGTTTTCAATATTCGTTGTAGGTCTACTACGGTAGGTCATCATATTTGATCGTACCATTACGCCTATGCCATAAGGTCGGGAACCACTGCTATAAATAATTATTTAAAACCAGGATTTACCTTACGTTTCTTACATACTAATTTGATGAGGGTAAAATAAGATTGCATTTCACTGTACCCTAAGGACTTTATTTATCAATACTTCACATGTAGGTGACTTGTACATTTTTTTTTGTTCTTTTTGCGTTGTAAGAATATAACAATTGAATTCAAGGAGCTATTCTATTAGTATTTAATTTAAAAGAAGATTATATTTGGCACATTCCATGATTTGCTTCATAAAAAATAAAACAGTCTGTGTGACGAGTGTTCATATCCTTTGTTTGTTCTGTTCTTATTTGTACTTTGTTTCAAAAGCAATTAATTCCCACACTAATACACTCTGACGTGTGAGTGCATAGTCATGTACAAGCAGGTGATAAAAAGGTTTTTGTGATGTATCTGTTTGTTTGCCATTGACACACGCAAATAGAACATGTATCCTCTCAGATGTACTCACAAATTTGTACCTTAGTACCCCTCTCCTGATTGAACAAAATTTGGCTGGGTCAATAATACAAGTGCAGATGTTGCTTTTCGTTGTTGTTTTTTAAATGTTGACACAAAATATTACAATGACAAGTGGGCAATATTATTTTGACAAACTTGAAAATGGCACACAGAAAAAATGAGGCCATGGAGGTCTTAATAATTGGAGAGTGTAACTAAACCAAAATGTATGTGAAACATGTTTCTGAAGATTTTATTTTTAATTATTTTATTTTAAGTAGATTTGTCTTCTTTCTCCATTTCAAAATTGCACAAACTAATTGACATTTCTGGTTTGAAACATTTAGAGTTTTGAAATATACCATTTTTTCCATAATTTATAATTTAGAACGTTTCAAGCAAAAGGCACTCGATACAATGAGAGCTCATTCAGTATTCTATTTTAATTCCCTTGTTATGAGTCAGTCTTTCAATATTTGTTGCGGTCCACGAGGTCATTTTATTTGGATCGTACCTTTCCGCCTATGTATAAAGGTCGGAACCACTGCTACACACAATTATTTAAAACCAGATTCAACCATACGGCATCTTACATACTAATGAGAGTGAGCGGTAAAATAATATTGCATTTCACTGTACCTAATGGATTTTATTGTATCAATACTTCAAATGTAGATGCGGTGGCAAATTTTTTTGGTTTCTTTTGCGTTGTAGATATATAACAATTGAATTCAAGCAGCTATTGTGGAGTCATTCAATTTAGACGAAGATTATATTTGGCACATCCATGATTTGCTTTAAAAAAAGTAAAAATCTGTGTTGCAGCGTAGTGTTTCAAAAGCAATTAATTCCCAAATAGTACACTATGACGTGTGAGTGCATATCATGTTACAAGGGTTAATGAAAAGGTTTTTGTAATGTATCTGTTCGATGCCATGACGACGCATAAACATGTATCTCTCAGATATCAAAATAATTTGTGTTATCATTAAGTAGAATGATCTGCTTTACACATTTGCCTGATATACTAAATTTTAGAAACCAATTCAAATTAATTAAAATATGTCTATCAACACTGTGCTATAGTGCAGCAGTGCTGGTTGTGATTGCCATCTCAATAACAACAGCTTTACTTGTGTTTATGTTGGATATCTAGGCTACATGGTAAAGCTTTTTTATTAAATTTTAAAGATTTATTATATCTTGATATTTTTTGTTTTTGCTATTATCTCATGAATTGGATATATTTCTTTTAAAACCATATGGTCAGTAAAAGCGAAGTGAGGGACCTACAGAGATTATAAATGAAACATGATGTTTTATCAGGAACTAATAGCAAAAATGAATTAGAACACTAAGAAGTACACTGACTTCTATAGTCAGTAGGTTAGTGCCATCACTCGAATCATAGTGTAATATATGGTATAGCTGTGTGCTGTAGAAAAGCTGGACATCGGGTATACATATTTTGTACTGGGCCCGCAGCATTCGCTAGAGTGCTATTGCATTTGTTTCATCTTGACAATAGACATATGTAATAACTGGCTCATTCATGAGACAATGCTAACAGCGCCATAGGGTTAGAGTTCAGTATGGGGAAATGGAAACGGTATTTGGGTGCTTAAAATAAAGACATTCAAAATAGACTCCGCTTGACGTGTAGACAAGAAGGCAAACCGGACCTTGGCGAATTTCTTTAGTACTTGGTATCCCCTCCCCAGTTGAACAAAATCTTGGCTTTGTTTGTCTATAATGTGCAGATGTTGTTTTTCTTTGTTGTTTTTAAATTGTCAACAGGAAAATATTACAATAATAATGGGCAATATTATCTTGACAAGCTTGAAAATGGCACACAGGAAATTAAGGCCATGGTGGTCTAAATAATTGGAGATCGTAGCTAAAACAAAATGTATGTGAAATGTTTCTGAAGGGTTATCTATAAATATTTTATTTTAGGTAGATTTTTCTGCTTTGTCAATTTCAAAATCGCACAAACTAGCTAACATTTCTGGTTTGGAACATTTAGAGTTTTGAAATTACTATTTTTGGCGCAATTTTATAATTTGGGAAGTGTTTCATGCAAAAAGGCACTCAATAAAATGAGAATTTGTCCATATAGTTTCTATTTTAGTTCCTTGTTACAAGTCAGTATTTTCAATATTTTGTTGCAAGTCCATGAGGTCATTTTATTTGACCGCACCTTTTCGCCTATGTATAAAGGTAGGGTACCACTGCTATACATATTTATTTAAAACCAGATTCAACCTTACGATATCTTACATACTAATATGATTGTGTGGTAAAATAATATTTCATTTCACCGTATCTAATGGATTTTATTTGATCAATACTTCACAAGTAGATGACTTTACATTTTTTGTTCTTTTGCGTTACAAGAATATAACAATTGATGTCAAGGAGCTATTGTTAGTAATTTAATTTAATCGAAGATTATATTTGGCACATCCATGATTTGCTTCAAAAAAATTAAAAATTGTGTGACAGCGTTATGTAAGTCATATACCTTTGTGTTCTGTATTATTTGTATTGTTCAAAAGCAATTAATTCCACTAATACACTCTGACGTGTGAGTGCATATCATGTTACAAGCATTAATAAAAAGAGTTTTGTAATGTATCTGTTTGTTGCCATGACACAACCAAATAAACATGTATCTCTCAGATATCAAAAATAATTCGGTATCACAAATTTTACCTTAGTACCCCTCTCCTGATTGAACAGAATTTTGGGCTGGGGTCAATAATACATGTGGCAGATGTTGCTTTCGTCGTGTTTTCTTTAAATTGTTGACACCAAATATTACAATGACAAGTGGGCAATATTATTTTGACAAACTTGAAAATGGCCCACACAGGAAATTGAGGCCATGGAGGTCTTAATAATTGGAGAGTGTAACTAAACCAAAATGTATGTGAAAATTTCTGAAGATTTATTTTTAATAGTTTTATTTAAGTAGATTTGTCTCTTCCTCCATTTCAAAATCGCACAAACTAATTAACATTTCAGGTTTGAAACAATTAGAAGTTTTGAAATTACTATTTTTGGGCGCAATTTTATAATTTGGGGAAGTGTTTCATGCAAAGAGCCACTCACTAAAATGAGAGTTTTCCATATAGTTCTATTTGTAATTCCTTGTTATAAGTCAGTCTTTCATTATTTGTTGCCGGTCCATGAGGTCATTTTATTTGATCATACCTTTCGCCTATGTATAAAGGTCTGGAACCACTGCTATACATAATTATTTTAAACCAGATCAACCATAAGGCATCGCACATACTAATAAGATTGGATAGTAAAATAATATTGCATTTCACTGTACCTAATGGATTTTATTGTATCAATACTTCACATGTAGACGCCTTGGCACATTATTTTTGTTCTTTTGCGTTGTAGGATTATATTAATTGAATTCAAGGAGCTATTTGTTAGTAATTCGATTTAAACGAAGATTATATTTGGCACATTCATGATTTGCTTCAAAAAAAGTAAAAATTTGTGTGACAGCATTATTTGTGTTATAAATTATATACCTTTGTGTTTTGTTCTTGTTTGTATTGTTTCAAAAGCAATTAATTCCCACATAATACACTCTGACGTGTGAGTGCATATCATGTTACAAGCATTAATAAAAAGGTTTCTGTAATGTATCTGTTTGTTGCCATGACAACCAAATAAACATGTATCTCTCAGATATCAAAATAATTCGTATCACAAATTTGTACCTAGTACCCCCTCTTCTGATTGAACAAAATTTTGGCTGGGTCAATAATACATGTGCAGATGTTGCTTTCGTTGTTGTTTTTTAAATTGTTGACACAAAATATTACAATGACAAGTGGACAATATTATTTGACAAACTTGAAAATGGCACACAGGAAATTGAGGCCATGGAGTCCTAATAGTTGGAGAGTGTAACTAAACCAAAATGCATGTGAAAATGTTTCTGAAGATTAATTCTTAGTTATTTTATTTTAAGTAGATTTCTCTTCTTTCTCCTTTTCAAAATTGCACAAATTAATTGGCATTTCTGGTTTGAAACATTTAGAGTTTTGAAATTACCATTTTTTCCATAATTTTATAATTTAGAAACGTTTCAAGCAAAAAGGCACTCGATACAATGAGAGCTCATTCATGTATTTTCTATTTTAATTCCTCGCTTTAAGTCAGTCTTTTCAATATTTTGTTGCCGGTCCACGAGGTCATTTTATTTGATCGTACCTTTCCGCCTATGTATAAAAGTCTGGAACCACTGCTATACACAATTATTTAAAACCAGATTAAACCATACGGCATCTTACATACTAATAAGAGTGAGTGGTAAAATAATATTGCATTTCACTGTACCTAATGGATTTTATTGTATCAATACTTCACATGTAGATGCCGTGGCAAATTTTTTTTGTTCTTTTGCGTTGTAAGATTATAACAATTGAATTCAAGCAGCTATTGTGAGTCATTCAATTTAGACGAAGATTATATTTAGCAAATCCATGATTTGCTTCAAAAAAAGTAAAAATCTGTGTGGCAGCGTAGTGTTTCAAAAGCAATTAATTCCCAAATAGTACACTCTGACGTGTGAGTGCATATCATGTTACAAGGGTTAATGAAAAGGTTTTTGTAATGTATCTGTTCGATGCCATGACGACCGCATAAACATGTATCTCTCAGATATCAAACAATTTTTTTTTGTTCTTTTGCGTTGTAAGATTATAACAATTGAATTCAAGGAGGTATTTGTTAGTAATTCGATTTAAACTAATATTATATTGGCACATCTATGATTTGTTTCAAAAAATGTAAAAATCTGTGTGGCAGCGTTATACCCTCATGTTCTGTTCTTCTTTGTATTGTTTCTAAAAGCAATTAATTCCCACATAATACACTCTGAGGTGTGACTGCATATCATGTTACAAGCGTTAATGAAAGGTTTTTGTAAAGTATCTGTTTGTTGCCATGAAAACCACATAAACATGTATATCTCAGATATCAAAAATAATTTGGTGTTATCCTTGGATAGAATATTAAAGCATTGTTTGTAAGGAGTTTACCATTTTCATACCAATTTCAGTCTCAATTTATTGAATTATCTGTGGTATCATGCAGTGTTGCTGGTTGTGATCATCATCTCACCAACAACAGCTTTACTTGTGTTTATGTTGGATATCTAGGCTACATGAAAAAAATTATTATTAAATTTTGAAGATTTATTATTCCTTGATATTTTTTGTGTTTGAAATTCATCCGGGGCCGTTCAAATGATGATTGTGATCGCATATCCTTATACATTTCCAACTGTTATAAAACTCGGAAAATGATATTAGACTGTTATGTATTTTGATCTTTTGTACAAAGCCCTTGCCACTAATGCAAAAATGTGATATTTCAGAATAACACGCCTGCCATGTTTTGAAATAACAACTTACTAATTATCCAGTTGGGGTTAGGATTATGAAGGAATTGAAAATTTGAATTTCCAGCGCAATTTGCATCCATAACTCTAACTGAATAATTCCTAATTTTATTATTTTCAGCATTGATGGGAGTGTTATGGGCGGGGGCTTTGTACAAAGAATCCATATTTTATGTTTTCTGGCGGAAAATATGTCTGATTTATATGTCTGAATGAAGTGTATGTTCTGTGGGTACAGATGTTTATTTATTAAGCTAGTGGATTTACAACAAATCCGTATTTACGTAATTAAGGCCATCAGACAAAATTCAATTCGGATAAAAGTGATCAGTGGATTAATTAGGTCAAGTGAGCATAAATTTGTCGTGTGCGACAGTTCAAACAAGCTGCTGTAATCTGGTATCTTTTGATTCTAGACAAAATAACATTGTCCTCATCGTCCCATACACAGCAAGCGAAGCGATGCGCAGACAATCAGTTACTTTGTCCCACTTTGTCAACCATCCATGAAGAGAGTTTAACAAGCACGAATTATAAGCGAGACACACTATCTATGTGCGATCCATCAGTATCCCATACTTGGCTGTATGATTTTTTCAACAAATTGTGGTTTTTATCAGTTTAAATTAAGAAGTGGGGTGTTGAAGCGTATTTTTAGTTGTTGTGATTTGGGCAAACAACGACATGACCTTCCTGGTTAATTTTGCCGAGTTTGATTTTAATTTTTAGCCAAACTAGTTATACAGGTTGTCCATGAAGTCTTAAAAATTTTTAAATTGCAAAGGAAATTTGTCGATACATAGTCTGTTGCCACTACAGATTTATTAAATGACATGAGAACTTAATAAACACTAGTTAAAAAACAACAAACCTGGTTAGGATATATTGAGAACTAACTTCCTGACAAACTTGAAATGGTAAGGGGATTTTATGGACACCCTGTATAATAAGTTTGAAAAAACATGGTATAAAAACGATTAAAATGATTGCAAAATGCTTTCTAAAACTGAGATTGTCCGCGGATAGACATCAACATATCAACAGTCCAATTCAATAATTCTCGAATTTTTTATTGTTAATTCCTTTCAAATTAACGCCAGAATGTGCAAAAAAAGGAAGAAACCTGGGTATTTTTCTTCTAATTCTGTAAATAGTGAAAAAAGGCACAATACGGGAGTTTGTTTAAAACTTGATCTGTTGAAATAGTTTAAACTTCTTTTTACTGCCTATGTGACTAATTCTATGAACCAATTGATGAAGTGGAATATTTTTTATATTTCCTTGTTTTGGTTACTACCGTAATTTTCCTAACTTGAGAAATACATTTTGACGAGATGGAGGGCTGTTCAAATGACGGTCGTGATCGCATATCCTCAGGAATTTCCAACTGTTCTAACACTCAGAAAATGATATTAGATATTATGTATTAGGATCTTTTGTACAAAGCCCCGCCCAATGCAAAAATGTGAGATTTCAGAAAAACACCCCTGCCACATTCAAGTATGCTTAGTGCAATTTGCACTAAATAGCAATCAAAGATTATGTATTTTGACCCCAAAATGTTTTTGCTCATTCATTTATATTTCTCAAATTGGAAGTTCCAAATTGGTTGCTTAAATAAAGTTGGGACCAACTCTTTACATTACCATATAATTCGATTTTTGCAAACTAGCCGCAAAACGATTTAAATATTTTGGGACTTTAACGATTCTAATAGACAGCTCTGGTTACAGCCTCAGTTAGGATAGGATATGATAGGATTTACACATTTATCCCGAGGGATAGGAAAGCCGATAAGACGGCTTAATCATATGGCGAACCACGGCCTCTCGTCCGGTTACCAGTCCAGGGTAGTTTTTTTACACGAGTGGAGCGCTTTCGAGTACTTATGGCATTTAAAAGTTACCGTAGCCTTCTACTGAGATATTTTGGAGGCTGTAAAATTTATATATAATTCACCTTTCAGGTAATTTCTTTTCATATTTTCCAAGTGTCTGTACATGACATTTAAAAGTTGGGGCACCAAACTTAGTAAAACCTTCTAGAGCAGGGGTGTCAAACTCCTAGGCTTTCGAGGGCCGCATTGTATTTTTGCAATTGTGCAAAGGGCCGCAAACAGTTTTTGTTATATTTTGATAATGTATACTTAAAGCATATTTTTAGATAGGTGTAGTTTGTAACATATATTGTGATGCAATTAAACAGCTAAATGAAGTTTCATTGGTTTCGTGAATTTCAAATACCATTTACATCAGTGCTCTTCAACAGGGGTTCCGCAGAATCCTAGGGTTCCGCAATACATGCAGTGGGGTTTCCTCAGTTTATAGGGTTCCTTGGGGGTATCGCGTTTTTTTTAGGGGGAATCATTTCTTGCTTCATCATGTTGATGTGTCATTGCGAAGTTGTTTGAAGAGTGTAGACATGAGTATGAGAACTCAAGAAGATTGCAGAGGAAATGCAAGAACAACCTAGTCATTGAATTCCACGCTTGTTAACTTCTTCCTGTTTCGTTGTTGAAGTAGAAATATTTGAATTATAAATATTTCGTGTTAATTTTGTTGATTGGGGTTCCATAAAAATTGAAAAATTATATCAGGGGTTCCACAATAACAAAAAGGTTGAAGAGCACTGATTAATATTTGCATTTCACTATTATTGAAATTTACTGTATTTATTACAAAAAATCATGAACTTTTAAAAAACATTTTTGAACGAACTTTTGATAAGAAAAGAATAATACATACACTAAAAATGACTTAATCTATATATAGACCTAACATTTACAAAATACTACAGAATAAACTCAATGTTTTCTCATTACATATGTCCTGACGAATGGCATCTCTTTTGTGCCACCAGCTTACTAATGTCAGACTGAAATGATTTTACAGTACCAACTCTAATTAATGAGGTCACATGATCATCGGTTATACTGAGTCGTTTAGAATGTTCGATTAATTTCAGTAATGCAACAATATTACGTTTATCATTCCATGTATAGATCAGTAATCAAACAAATGACTGACTTTTCGGACCAGACATTTCGCAACATTTTCTACCATTATATTATACGTGGCATAGGACCGCTTGAGTTATGATTGATATTGTTTTAGTAACTACGGTAGGCAGTTGTATAATTATAATATTATACAAACACATAAAAATTCTCTGTTCGACGTTGATTTCTAAAGTTGTCATATTGACTGCTGAGCTTATTCTGATATTGTCCACTTATATTGTATTATTTCATTGTACTGCTGGAAAGGTGACAAATTAAACAATGTGCTTCAGAATTTTGAGAAGTGCAGAAATATTGCAACTCCCATTTTTCTTCCAAAATGCCACCTTCTTCATGTACTTTGCGTTTCATTTAATCACTGAAGAGTTTTTTTCAAGTATTCCTTTGCTAGCTTGAGGTTTATTCATAATTGGGTCAAAATGTGAACAAAAAAAATCAATTTTCCAACTACTTTCAGTAAATTGTCGTTTTCTGTGAGAATAATCAATTTCACTCTAAGAAATTTGAAATATGTATTACATTTAGACAAAAGAAACTTGCAAAATATTACAATTATTGTTAAGCGCTCAAATGCCGCATTTGAAGTTCTCTAGGGCCGCATGCGACCCGCGGGCCGCCAGTTTGACACTCCTGTTCTAGAGCACTTATGCACTTTTTTTCAACTTTGAGGCACCTTCTCGCTCATAATTTCGTTAGAGCGAACACTGATACTCAGTGTCACAGTCATAGCCTGCGTCCTCTTCAAAATATTTTTTGAGAAGCGATTTTGCTGCTTTTGCAGTGAAACATAAACCTTTGTGAGTTTTCAACACTATTTGTGAATGATTTACTAATAACTTTTGTCGCTTACTATCAATCCTTACTCCAAACAAATTGACTGAGATATATGAAATTCAGCTCATGTATTGCTTTGATAACCCCAACAGCAAAGTGAGTCTGTAAGGAGCTTCTCAAAGATATAAGTGACTGCTGGAACCTAGCCTTGTTTGTAGCGATAAGCACAAATTCATAACATTTCATCACAGTAACACTTCAAGCACGATGGAATTCTACTTCCCAAGTTTTTTTTGATTGTGTCACTATTCGGGGTTTTCACTTGGTAGGGTTTTGGATATTCCCGGCCATTTACTACTAATTGACAAAAGCAGGCACCTGTGACAAATCAGAAACTATTTTTTATGTAATTTTTTTCGAAATGTCCTTGTGTGTTTAGTATAATAGTATATAATCAATTGATCAACTGATCTTACATGAAATTAAAACTCTCAGTGTGGACTCGCTCGGAAACATATGGAATTTTATTATTACCCTGCAATAGCATTAGATAATGCTCGACCGCATTCACGATTGCTAGTTATAAACGGTGATGCACGTTTTATTTTTGAACACTTGATGTCTCATGTCGGTTAGTATAAACTTGCATTTGTTACCTAAGTAAAGCAGCTGATATATACCATGACGAGTGTTTGAGAAGTTTTTCATAACTCCAGACCGCCGTCATTGGGTACTCGCTTCGAAATAGCCGTCTTTCACTTTTGAATGAGTTATCCTATCCTCATGCGGATAAACATTTCATGATTATTTATCAGCCCAATGTGTTTATGAATGGATATATACTTCTTTCTGCTTTCCTGTTTTAAACCGCTTAATATAAGGTGGTTTTCGTAAGTCTGGAAAAATTCCTGTCTTGTCAAAAAATAGTTGTCCCTTGCCCATTGTTAGATATCTGCTTGTATAGAGGGTCTTGTACAAAACACAAGGCTTAAAATGGGTATTGCATGAAAAACATCATAATATGAATTGCTTGAAATCAGAGAGAACACAATAATGTTAATTCAAAAACAGATTTTAATTTCATAACAGATTTGCTGGCATCTATGTTAGGTTTCATCACACCCGGTTAACAAATATTTTCTGCTCAGATTTGTAGAAGCTTTAGTCAAAGTTTGTATTCCAGAACTTTGAAGATATTGTCGAAAAGTATTAGTGAATATCACATCAGATGGATCTATTTTTATAAAGCTTTACCAGAGGGCAGACACGCTGGACGGTAAAACTCAATGACATTGTAAAGCAAACATGATGTCTTATAAAACAGTAATAGCAAAAATCAATGGCAACACTGAGAGGTGCACTGCCTTCTATGACTTTGCTAAACCTCTTAAAGTTTTTAAGAGTGAACTAAATGTGGCCGTAACTCCTCTATTGGAAGAAATTGATTTTTATGAAGGTGGAAGAATTCCTGAATACGATTATGTGCCAGATTCATCTAGTCAACAAAAGGATTTAGAATGGGAAAGAGAAATAGGGATCAGAAAAGAGACTCAACTTGATGAATTGTTTAACAACTTTAAACATGGTCATGTCTGTTTCGTAGGGCCCCCTGGTTCAGGAAAGACCACACTCATGAAAGCAACCTCGAGAGATGTCATACAGGGAAAATATTTCCAGGGAAATATCAAGATGGTTCCATATGTAGAATGTAAACAATTTATGAACGGCAGTAAAGTAACAGCAGAAGAACTAATTTTCAACAATCTCACAAAAGAAGAAAGAGTTCAAGCAATAGACATTGCAAAAACTCACCCAGAGGAAGTTTTGTTTATGCTCGACTCCTTGGATACTCTTCAATATACAGTTGATGGAGTTTATGAACTCATCAGTCTAGATGAGCCTGCATATCCTGAGGTAATTATGTGGAATTTTCTCTCGGAAAAATTATTTCCTGGCTGTCGCATTATATCGTCCAGTCGTGAACATTCCATCAAAAATTATTGGGGAGAAGTTCGACCAGACAAGGTCATTGCACTTGCTGGATTAACAATGGACTCCATCAAAAAAATAATTTCTGGATATGAAGGAAATGAAGAAGCCGAGAAAATAATAGAATTTCTCAAAATCAAAGCTCCACCACTCTTGTTACTGTGCACTACCCCTGTGATGCTGGTTTACACGCTGATAGCATTAAAATTCAAATCTGACTTCAAACCAAACACCATGAGTGGTATTATGATTGTGGTCATGCAAAGTATCTTACGATCACCCCACACTCACCAAGAGATTACTATGGAAGTTTTGGACAAATTAAAAGAACTATCATACATTTGACGGACGTAGAACGTCGAGTTCTATTTACAGAAGATGATTTTCGTCAAGTTCATCTAAAACCGGAAAAAGCAACCGATCTAGCAATTCTGGCTCCTGGAGGAATATATCGTAAACTCTTTCAAGGAATCCACCTTCTTTACTTTCAACATCAAAGTATTCAAGAAGTGCTCACATCTTTCTATATTCTTGGACTGGATTTAAAATCGTTTAAGGAGTTCGTGGATGAACATCTCCATACCGGTCACTTTGTTTTCGTCAGAAAAATGATCTGTGGATTTTTATTGAATCCGACAGTTTATGAAGCAGCCGGAATTTTACTTGAAGGTAATGTGTTGTTTATTGTTGATTCAAATTCAAGCTAGAGCCATTTTTTTTTCTTGATTCAAATCTGAAATTTGTTAGGCGTTTCTCGCATTATCAATTAATCAGTGCAATGGCCTAGCAGTTAAAGTGTTCAACCTAATAACTGTATTGGCATTGTAGGTTACTCATCTCGGGTTCACATCGCATACTTGTCTCTTCACCTAGGCCCTAGGGTGTAATAAATTTGGTAGACAATGCTGACTAGGGATGGGCAATGTAGAATAATTTGCCATTCTAGAATATTCTAGAATAGTTAAATCGAATCCAGAATACCGAATCCTATTCTATTTTTATACTTATTCAAATAGTGGGAATTTCTACATTGCTGGATTTAGATGGTAAAAAATTGCAAATGTATTACTTACTATAAATGTATCATCTATTTGGAAATGTCCTGAACATTGGATTTCATTTGATACTAAACAGGCAGTTCCCAGGACAATAAAATTTAGGAATATTACAATATTTTTTGCCTTCAATTGTTCCAAATGTATGTAATCCCTAAATACTAATAAATACTGATATGCTAAATTAAGACACGCTTTACACACTTTAATAGTAAGCGGTTAAATACAAAATAGACATGTAACGGCGTTAAATCATTATTAATGTAAGTCTGCCGAGTATACTAAAACATACCCGCTGAGAACCAGCGTGTGGCCACTGCAACCTATGCGCCGTTGTAAAATATTAAATTTAACCACTATCAATTAAAATCAACCATTTATTCTGTGAGAGCAAGACACGTAAAACCAAGTTCCCGTAAACGAGATTTCGTACTTAGTTATTAGGTAATAACATCTGAAGACGAACTCATTTTCTATGAATATCGTTACATATCATTATCTACCCAGACTTGGCCCTACTCAAATTCAATACGTCACTATCTTCGCCAGATGCGGCAACTTTTTTCAAAATTCATCGACGACTAAAATACTACAGACTTCTGATCAAACGTGCGTCTATCTTGAACGATAGAAATGTTATCATCAATCATTATCTACCCAGACTTAGCCCTACTTAAATTCAATACGTCACTCTCTTCGCCAGATGCGGCAACTTTTTTTAAAATTTATCGGCGACTAAAATACTACAGACACTCAATCAAACGTGCGCCTATCTTGTACGATAGAAATGTTATCATTAATCATTATCTACCCAGCCTTAGCCCTACTCAAATTCAATACGTCATTATCTTCGCCAGATGCGGCAATTTTTTTCAAAATTTATCGGCGACTAAAATCAAACGTGCGTCTATCTTGAACGATAGAAACGGACCGAAAAATATGTAATCTTTTGTGAGTGAAATTTAAATGTGACAGTTGTTCGCGTTTTGCGATATAACTTTGTATTTCGGAAAATGGTATAATAAAATTATTCGTAAATAATATTTGATCTAAATTAATGGCGAGTAATGTCATAACATTTAACGCCCGCTTTTGGTTTACGTGCATCATTTTTTTGGGAAAACTCGTAGGTCGCGAAAAATCATTTAATTTAAAATGAGGCAAGGCACGTCTGTAAACAATTAAAGATTGTTGCTTCAGATTATCGAATATCACCAGTAAGTAACGTTAAGATTATCGGAATATCACCAGTAAATAACGCTAGCTAGATAGCAAAGAAGGAAAACGCAAAAATAGTGCAATAACGAGTCCTCGGCGTGAGGTTATATTGCCGACTTCTTGTCCTGAATATGCCGATTGAAATTACAGTGTTTGATGTTTACCGATTTACGGGTTCTTTGCGAGCAGACGCAAGTTTAATTAAACGAGAGAGATTTCCACGCGAGAAAAACGCTCGTCTATAATTGATAAATTAGAAACCCGAAATACAAAAATTGACTCTTGGCGCCGGAGAGGCGGAAACCGAATCCTGTTATCGGATC
Organism: Styela clava; assembly: GCF_013122585.1. Classification (NCBI taxonomy): domain Eukaryota; kingdom Metazoa; phylum Chordata; class Ascidiacea; order Stolidobranchia; family Styelidae; genus Styela; species Styela clava. The sequence goes on from NW_024102755.1 coordinate 62,527, forward strand.
CCGTTGGATTCGAATACTTTGGGATTCGAATCCTCCGGATTCGGTATCCTATATTGCCCATCCCTAATGCTGACCTAGGAATATTCCTGTAATTTTAAGAAACAGTAACTCTATGCCTGGCTTATCAGTGCACACTGTTACAGGGCATTGTTCGGAGCCAAATACATGAATAAGTTCATATAAAAATTAATTCATCAATGCTGTAATTCTTGGTGATAGGGGCAGAGGTTGAGATGCTACTAGGGCAAGGATGGGCAAGATTTTTCGACCAGGGGCCAAAAATTGTGCCCATTCAGACTTGCGGGCCATGTAAGTGTGATGTAAAAGTTACATTTTATGAAAAATATTTACAGTGTAACAAAAGCAAAAGTGAAAAACAATAAGCCTCGTGCCAAGACTAATTTTATTTGCAATTTCAACAAATTTCTTGAGCTTATTTTAACTAAGACATCAAAATTTAGTTTTAGTTAGGTTGTGGTACCATCATGCGGGCCAGATTGAATTACTCAACGGGGCGGATTTGGCCCACGGGTCATACTTTGCCCATTTCTGTACTAGGGTGTTTTATTGCAAAGCAAAAAGTAGCCGAGCATCATTAATACGCATCAATCATCATTATTACACATTTTACACTGGATTTGAACTAAAGTTTTAGGCTTGGGGAAATCTGAAGTGCAATAACAATAACTAGTCTAAACAATGTAACAGACACATTAGTACAATGAGGTGCCCAATACATTGATTGGCTATGGCTGACTAGATTTAATTTTCCAATAACTAATTTAAAAGAGATAAGCGCTAATGTTATTTGCAAGTCAATCTTTACTGAATGTAACTTATCATTCAGACACAAGTATCATCAGTATACATATATTCTTATTTTTCACAGAAATTCAGGATCTTGAGAAAAACGAGATATTCTCAGAAAAGTCTGCAATCAACAACTCAAAGAAATATCAGACAAATCAGATCTTTTGGAACTTTTCACTGCATTGAACGAAGCCAAGAATGGAATGAGTGACATTGTCAAATCATCTCTTGACATAATTGACATGAGGGGTCATCCTCTTTCCATCAGTGATGTTCATGTCATTGGGTCAGTAGCTTACTGCTGCACATCACTATCAATGGATTTCCGTAGTTGTGATCTCAAGTCAGCCTCACTTCAAACTCTGGCATCTGAATTGAAAGGATCAAATGTGAAGGTAGGATTTCTGATATTAAATTCTTTAAAATTTATTTTCGTGTCTTTATATAATAAAGCTTTAGGCAAGCAGCTATATTTGGAGTTACTGGTATACTATATAGTAATTCCCATTATTTAATTATATGATAAATATATATATATCAGAATCTTTTTGGTTTGAAAGTATTTACTGAATTGTCACACGGAGTGTTGTGATGGACCTGTTTTTTAAACCTGAAATCTGCGGTCTGTGGCGCAAT
>NW_024102756.1:0-61869 GCF_013122585.1 Styela clava
AGGTCGTAATGTTGTGTATGCTTGTATAGTACCGTAACCAAAAAAAAAGTAACCATTCAAAGTATTCTAAACGTGGGATCAAATATCAAAACTTTACCAGCTATATATAAGCATCAATATGTGTTGGTGCTCTGTTATTGCGCACCTATGTTAGTGCAAGTAATTTTCTTATGGCTTTATTACAACTAATCGTAATCAATTGTGTCTAATTGCTAGCCGGTTTATGTACTTGCTTACTTACAATTTGAGAAAATTGTGTTACAGAGAGTTTTCAGAGTTTTAATGGTGAATGCGATGTAACCATAAAAAGGAATGAAATGTTTTCATCGTTATAGTTCTGATGTTTTTTTTAGTGCAGCAATAAGTCAACTGCTGATTTGCCTCTTATGTATAAATTCAAATTAGCGAAACTATTGCAATGCTGGGTTATAAAATCAATGAGACATATGGTATGCATGGAAGGTAGGCGTGCTCGAAATCTCATTATTTCCTTGTATTGCTTTGCTATGCTACTGTAAATCTTGCGTATATTGTAAGCTAGCATGTAGGGAAATTGTGACGCTTTTTGGCGGATATGTTCAATGCTTTGACGCTGGAATACATTGTATTATTTACACGAATTACCCTGATTGAGCGAACAGTTGCTAATAATTAATTATTTTATCTATTCGTTTAACAAAACCTCTGCAGATGACATCCTTTACTCCAACTTACGAGATTTGAAGCCACAGGTAGTGCAAACGAATAGATTATGACAAGAGAATGAATGGACTCGACGTACCCTGTCAATCAGAGGTTAGGCCTCAGCTCTATTGTTACAGTATGTCAGCAGAGCGATGTAAAGGTTGCAATAACAATTAGCTACAAAACGACATTATGGCTCCTATTTCATATAAAATCATGCACTTGTTAAAGAAAAAGATAACAATAAAACACACGAGCTATGACGCAAATATTGTGCAATCGGGCGTCTTTACAAATTGTTCCTTGAAATGCCATGCTAGTAATGATTTTCCTATATCAAAACAAATGAGGCAGACATCGCATTTCGGCAAAAAAGCGATTATTGTTCTAGGCCCTAGGGAATTGTCTTTATACAAATGCAGGCAGATTAATCGTAAATTAAAAAAATAGGCTTAAAATAAACATACTTCTAGATTTACTCATATTTGCAGCGTTTCATGTTGTATTACAGTGTAAAAAATAAAACAAAACATTCATATAGTGGTAGAATTACTATGAATATTATTGACTTGATGACTTATCTTTTCTGATTATTGTCATACAGAGTCAAAATTCAAGTGGTGAGTTATATGCATTTGATATTTATAGAACGTCATACTTCATCGAGTCTAAAAGCTTTCTAAAGTAAAGTTAAGAGAGAATTTGTTTTTAAATGTATAAAATCATTTATGTAGACGTAACCCATAACGTAATGTACAGTACAATATTTACTATGAATTTATAGAAATAAACCGTGTGATATTTTCAAATCTGTTATTGAAACTATTGCAAGATGTATTGCTAGTGGTTAGATATATCTTAAATAAAAACAAGGTAACTACATTTATATATGCCAAATTTTAACTATAACAATTGTTAATTTTTCGCAGAAATTTATTGGATTACTCATTGATACGGTACTTCTAATTTCCGAACTTGTATATTAGAACTGAGGTATTCAAATCACAAATTTTTCTAATGCCTCTTAACTTCTACGTAGAGATTTGTCTATCATGTACCCGTGTATGAAACAGGTTTCATCAACTCCTATTTTGCATGCCATATAAATTAGATCTTTGGAAGTGCAAACTTAATGAGTGTTTTTTATGAGTTACTATTATCTTGCCGGTTATTTCCAAGAACGCTACTAAGATTTCATATAGTTTACATACGGCCGTTATATAAAAAGTGTATAAACAAACTTCACAAAAAGTGTGGAAAATAAATTCGCAATTTTATCTTAATCGTTTAACTTTCGTCTTTAACGTCTTTCCGATACCTCGCGCGTTAGATCAAGTTAAAAACAATGCAGTTATGCTAAACTGGAAAAAGTCATGGAATATAAAGCTATTACCTATTATATCAAACAGTTTAAATACAATACCTCTTAAATTTATTTTAAAGTCTCACTTTTCACACAAAAATTAATTTGATAGTCCAACACCTCAAAGTCCTTATTTTAATGAGTAAGCGAATAGCTCTTATTTACTTACAAGTCTATATAGTTCGCAGGGTTTATGTTATCTAGAATCTAGCTAGATCATTGGTAATCTAAGTGCTCCATGCGGAGCCCGTGGCTCCGTGTGAGAAACCTAGGAGCTTCGCGAGTTATTTGTTTACTTATTAAAATCTTGACTTGGTTTATTTTGTAATTGTCTAAAGAAGCTATAATGACATTAATAAAATTTGACAACGTTAGCGTCGAAATGTGGCAAGAGGTGGTAATTCAAAATTTATATTATCTATTATAAAGTACAATAGGTACTGCTATATTTGAATTACCGCTTTGTTTATGGTATAATGTAATATTCATTGGTCGTTTATGAAAAAGATGCAAAAAAATGGTAAGTTTTTGATAAAATTTATACTTATTCGCCTGAAACTATATTGGATTGGAAAAATAACTTGTCTTTTTGCAGTTTGTAAATATCCTTGTGATAACACAAAGCATGACTTACAATATTATTTATTTGTTCGAACTCTCTATATAAACTCTTTTACATATAAATTGTGTATTTTGAAGAGCCTTGGCCCTAAAGATTGCTTTCAAAATGAGGCTAAATGATTATAGCACTTGCAATGAAGCATATTTAGTGTTACAAAAGTAAAAATTGAAATCTCGATTTGAGCCCGTTGGAGGTGCATCTTATATTTATTTGAAGTTATTAAAAGATGTTAAAAAGTTGATTGAAGATTTTTTATCTGTTTTAAATACGAGCATATGGGGTCAGTGTTGAAAATAAGTAATTTATATTATACATTAACATGCCATCAGATTTCTTAATAAATATCTGAAGTTCGCTATCCGTAGGTATTTTATTTATTTATAAGGATCGACTAAACGTATTTTATATTTGTTTTAATGCTTTGCTATACATCGAACACATTAGATGGTGAACTTTCACTTTTCGTAAAAGCAAATTCAACAAAAGTAGACAAATTTAATGTATATAGTTTCATATGTTTTACATTATCGTAAAATGTATTTATCCGCTTTCATCCTTTCGAACGACTATTGTTAGAAGCGATTGTCTATCAAAATGTGATTACATTTAAATACAAACTTTTGTTTAAATATTGATTTTGTTGTAGAATATCATTAAAAAAATCTCAAAGTTCAGAACAAAAACAGTCATGAATTTATTGCTGCTTGAACAATAGTCGTAGGAACAAAAATTGGTTGAAATGTTCTTGATTTGTTGACTGATGGTACATTGCTATATATCGCCGAATGAGAATAGAAGGGGCCTAAGTCACATTTTCGGTAAATTCACTTTTTTCAATATTTTAGGGTTTGAGCCATGCTGTACAACAGGGCTGGGCAATTATTTTTGCTCGAGGGCCACATTGCAAATCAAAATGCAGTGGCGGGCCGGACTAATTTGAGTCAACCCACATTGCGTTTTTTATTGTATTTTATTACACAATTGAATGAAACAAAATCTAATACAATTGTTATTTTTAATGAGACGTGTGTATGCTCTGCTGCGCCTTAACAAGTCCTTGAATGTCGGGTTCAATGGCAGACGTAGATATTCTCAGCAAATCAGAAAGATGTTCATCGGTGAGAGACGACCGAAATTTCGATTTGGTAAAATTCATTACTGAGAAGGTTTGCTCGCAAATATAAGTGGATCCGAAAAGAACTAGCATCTTTTGAGCATGTCCCCTTATGTTGGGAAAACTTTTTTTTATTTAGAGAGGAATAAAAATCCAGAATTTCAGATGATTTAAATTTTTCCTGAAGTAAAGTGTCACACTGCAAATCAATAAGCTCGAGTTGTGCATCAGATGGTATGTTTTCCACGTTACTGGTGAAAGGAGAAGAGACCATACTCATTTTATTTTCAATTAATCGGAAATCTTCAAATCGTCTTAAAAATTCAGCATGCAGTGCATCTAGCATTGTAGAGTACTTTTGAAAATCATTTGCAGATGTGGTAGCTGTGTTGAGTGTGGGAAAATGAGCGAGATTATTGTTCTGTAATTGGCGTGAAAGAAACTGCAATTTCGTTATGAACGATTTTACCAAGCTGTGCATATTATGCACAAACAGTTTTTTACTTTGGAGTTTGCAATTCAACTCATTCAATAGAGCAGTGACATCAACAACAAAAGCAAAATCAGATAACCATTTCTTATCTGAAAGCTGCGGAATATCCTTGTTCTTTGTTTGACAGAATTCTCGAATCTCCTGCTGCAAGTCCCAAACTCGCTTCAGTATTTTGCCTAAACTGAGCCATCTCACAGTTGTATGATATCCTATGTCAGTGTGCTCATTTTCTTGCTCTTCCAACAGGGAAATAAACTGTCTGTGATTTAGTGCTCGAGACCTGATGAAGTTAACTAGTTTTGTAACAACATCAGTGACATGGCTTATTTTTAGCACTGACTTGCACAATACCTGTTGATGTATGATACAATGTAAAAACACTAACTGCTGCTTTGGGTCAATTTCATTAACTCTGTCTTTCATGCGCTTCAACAATCCCACATTTTTTCCTGTAAGATTTGGGCACCCATCTGTCGTCACTCCCGCCAATTTTTCCCATTTAAGTCCCAACTTATCCATGGATGCATCTACCTCGCTAAAAATATCTGCACCTGTTGTTGTTCCTTTCATTGGTCTTATAGCAGCTATTTCTTCAGTAATTTTGAAATCACAAGTAATTCCACGAACGAAAATAAGCAACTGAGCAGTGTCGCGTACATCACAACTCTCGTCTAACGCTAAAGTGAAGAAGTCAAATTGTTTGACATAATGTAGCAACTGATCTCTTAAATCTCCTGCGATACACTCAACCCTTCTGGTGACAGTTCTTCTCGATAGCGGAACTTGTTTAAAAGCATCTGTTTTATCAGGACAAACAATTGCTGCCGTCTCTACTAAACATTCTTTGACGAACTCCCCTTCAGAAAATGGTTTGCTGTTTTGAGCGATTTTGTGAGCTATTACGAAACTGGCCATGACAGCTGCATCATTAGATGCATGGAGTCGTGTGAAAAAACTTTGCTGTTTTTCGAGCTTTGCTACCATACTCTCCGCTGTTTGCGCCATTTCATTATTACTTAGATTTTTGTATTTTTTTGCATGTTTTGTCTCAAAATGCCTTTTTAAATTAAAAACCTTAATAACCGCGACCTTCTCCTTGCAAACCAGACAAACAGCTATCCCATCGACTTCTGTGAATAAATACTTCGCTGTCCAACTTTTGTTAAAAATTCTGCATTCTGTGTCAACTTTTCTTTTCTTGTTTTCGGCTGACATTTTGCAACTTTGTAGATCTAGCACAGGTTTAGAATTGACGCTACAGTTCAAGTTACATAAATAAAAGGATAAACAAAGAATAAAATAAAGCTGGGCGCAATTCAACAATTTATCTACATACCACTACTTCTACAATATTTGAAACGCTGAGTAGCGCAGAGCTGACTAGCCTAACTGTATCCTTCTTAATTGGGACACGAATCAAAACGCGACTCATCGAAATTACGCGCGCAAAATTCACGCTTCGATTACTCTGCTGTTCAGTAATCACGTGCAAAAACAAGCGCTGATCGTTGCGACAAAGATGACTACAGATAGCAGTTGGTACTATGCCATGGTCTAATCTAAAATACACAAAGCTACCAAAACGCTTATTTCTATTACATTAATGAAATTTGCCCTCAAAGTATATTTTATATGTAAATAAAAAATGTAAGTGTCTTAATTTAGAAATCTGCTCGCGGGCCGGATGAAACGTTGCCGCGGGCCGGATGCGGCCCGCGGGCCGGAGCTTGCCCAGGCCTGCTCTACAAGGTGGTGATCTTGAAATCCCGAATTTCCTAATAAAAATTTTAGCTGGACTTAGGACTATGTTATTTTGTAGAAGTTAAGAACAGAATGGGTCTAAGGTCAGCTAAAATTTTTATTATTGAGAAATTCATTCATGATTTCAAGGCCACCACGTTATAGAGCATAGCTCAAAACCCCAAAATAAGTCACCTTGTTTAACCTTGCATCCCATACAAAAAATTTCAGAAGTTGTTGAGAACAGAGTGGGTCAAAATCCTTTATGGGGGTAAAAAAACAAGAATGATTTAAAGCTGAAGTGCCAAAAAATAGTGATTACAAAGATATTCTCATTCACATTAAAATAACCAGAGCTCAGGTCTTTACTAAGTGTGAATATCTAGAAATTCAAAAATAAGAAAATTTCAAATTGTTTTTTGAGTTTTTCTCAAAACTCGAAATTGTGACTTAGACCTACCTGTTCTGTCCTTATACGGCGATATAGCAATTTCGCTGTCATGTATTACTGCTACAATTTATATGTATTTTAGTGTTTCTTTTGAATTTTTATATATATACTTACAAGCCTATTCATATATATGTTATGTTTAGTCATCTTTATATGTTATCTTTAGATTATAGGTTCTCAAAGTGCTCCATGCATCTATGAGAGAAACCCAGAGGTTTCGATTCGTTTACTTATACTGACTTGGCTAATTTTGTAATTGTCCAAAGAAGCAATAATGACATCTATAAGTTACAATGAATAATGCCACATTCAAATCACCGCCAAGTTGCCACAATTTAAATATTTTTTGAATATGGAGCAGCAAATATATCAGAGTCATTGAACAAAGTAATTTTAATTTACTCCGGAACATTAATCGGTATGTAACAATGTGGTTTTTGTTTTTATTTCTATAAATTCATTGCGGGGCTCCGCAAATAATTGTCATCTCTTTACGAGCTCCATGACACCAAAAGTTTGAGAACCCCCGACCTAGATTGAACCCCCGACCTTTTATGCATGTGGTAACATCAAATTAAAATTATTCAGGGTGAGGGTGTGAATGAAAGTTGCGTAAATTTAAGAATCCATACGATGTCGATTTTTATTAACTATAGCTACCTTTCTTGTTATAAGACAGCATAATGAATTTGAATATGTGCGGATGACTAAATAATAATAGAATTGATATGAAAGTATTTGACTTCATCATCTTTTTGTTTATGATTATTGTCGTGCAGGGGCAAGATCCAAGCGGTAAGTAATATGCGTTTTATTTATTCAAATATTTTCCTAGTCCATCTTGTCTATCTTATGATTGACTTTGCAGCTATTTATAAAATGAAATTGGCTTGCAATATAGTACTTTACATGTAACGAGGAGCTGAACTTCCTTCTCACAATCTTTTTTCTTAGTACTTATATTAAAATTTACTACGTTGCGAAAGTATTATTTAAATAAATAGGACTCAACACAGAAACAAGTTTCAAATGAAGTCTAATGCGATGATAATGAAGTTTCTAAGTGGGTTTGGATTTCCTAAATGGGCAAATCATAAATTCTTGTTTATTTTTCTATGTAATAAGTAAAACAAGCAGCTAAATACCAATCAAGCATTTATAGCAATAGCAATAATTAAACGTTTTTCTGTATGGTATCAATATTCTTTTTGATATCCACGGTTCAAGGGCTTATATCTGCTCAATCCGATATTGATATTTATGCAAATAAAAGCAATATTTTAAAATACAATGGTTGCTACCTGTTCAGGCACATCAAATTTTCGAAACTACAGATTAGAACTATTTGACGGAGGAAATGGGTACGTTGCTGCAAAGGCTGTGTGTGAAGGAAGAAATGCATGGCTTGTTGAGATAAAAGATCAAGAAACTCAGGCTGCAGTGAGACAGTTAACAACGTATGCAAGTATTTTTATTCACATAATATATATAGTTTGGAATTGATATTTTATATATTGATAAAAAAAAATAGATAAAATTGTAGCAAATAAATTTGTTTCAGACAAACTGTTTGGGTCGGTTTGCTTTATGACAGTGGATGGAAATGGAACAACATGGATTCATTAAAATATACCAATTGGTTAGTAATTCAATTATATGTTTTCTTTTAATTCAATATGTTCGCACGTGCTACAGATACGTTTTCTTAAACAAATATTTTAATATTTGAACGCCATCTGTACAAAATGATATTTTAAAAAATAATGAATGCATACAAACTGCATATCTTTTATATGTGTAGTATATTCTTAATCCAAATTAATATTGTAATAATTATCTTTTGCGACTTTCTCTGCATCATGAAACTATGAAGATATGTAGACTACTATGACGTATATCTATAATAATTTAATCGCAGATATAATACGTACTCGTTTTATTTACATATCTTACATACGCTAAAAAATGTAATTATTTTTTTAGTGCATTTTTAAAAATGTCGGTTTTACAGTATGTCTGAACTACTATTACACTCCAAAATAAAAATGTTGAATCTTTATTTTGAAACATTTGACCCGTGATGTATATTTTCTTCTAAAAATGATCTTTTTCTTCGATAATAAGCTATGTTTCATTGTATTCACATCTAAAAGAACTTTAACAATTCTTAGGATTTTATCTGTAAATTTAACTTTAGTTGGCTTTGGTGCGAGGTTTTACCGAAGCATTTTTGTTAATTGGTTTTCTTAAATATTGAAATAACCCAGACATAACTGTTTCTCTCGGTATATTTTTTAAAATTGACGACAAGGAACAGTAAATACATTGAAATATTTATTTTTGAAGTTCCAAACTGCATAAATCACACTGTAAAAATTTTTTACATGGAATTCCATGGCAGCAATTTTTACGGTATTTCCCGCTCAAAATTACTCAAATTTCCTTTTAAAAATTACAGGCCAATCCCGTTTTCACAGCCCAAATTGTCGGGAATTCCCAGTAATATTTATTCGACTTTCCAAGTCGATTTCACCTTAATTCCAAGTGAAACCGACCTGTTTTTCCCTGTAGAAAATGTACAACTTGCTTGCATACCTGACACGGATGTCCGTGTAAAATGCGTGATAGAATTTCCCGGTATATGCAATTACAGGAAATTCCGTGGCAGCAGTTTAAACTTGGAATTCCGTGTAATCCCTAAGTACCTCCCAAGCGTATATGGCAGGTAAACAAAAGCAAACTTAGAAAAGTTTAATCTTAAAAACGAATCAGCAAAAAATGAAAATGACAAAAACGAATCAGCAAAAAATGAAACATAAAAATCACAGGCATTGTCAGGGGGGTACGCAAAGTTATTCTCAAAAAGCAGTCATAAATATCACAGGCATTGTCAGAAAGGTACGTAAAGTTATTATCAAAAAGGAATCACAGACATTGTCAGGGGGGTACGCAAAGTTATTCTCAAAAAGAAATCATAAAAACCACAGGCATTGTCAGAAAGGTACGCAAAGTTATTCTCGAAAAGGAATCACAAAAAAATCACAGGCATTGTCAAGGTGTACGCAAAGTTATTCTCCAAAAGAAATCATAAAAATCACAGGCATTGTCAGGAGGGTACGCAAAGTTATTCTTAAAAACAAATCATAAAAGTCACAGGCATTGTCAGGAGGGTACGCAAAGTTATTCTCAAAAAGAAATCATAAAAATCACAGACATTATCAGGAGGATACGCAAAGTGTTAAAGCGACTCCAAAGTATATTTAATAAATGTCTTAATTATACAGCGAATAAATGTCCAAAGCAATAACCAAAGTAACACATCCAGACATAAACACCACCAACTGAGCTGTGCTCCATCAGACTACTCAGTGCACATGGCCAAATCACCTTCACAGGTGGTTGGTCATGATCAGTCACCTGAAACTGATGACATCAAAGGTCATGCTCAACCATCTGGGAAAATGCTAGTTGCCAGAAATACAGCTAACAATCTCCCCAATTTCAAATAAAAGTTTAACATAATGCATTTAACAGTTCGTGTGAAGATGCTCCTTTCTTAGTCAAACAATCTGCTAATTGTTGATTACTCGGAAGTTTCTTTATGCAGGAGATTTGATGGGATGAAACCATTTCTCTTAAACCATAAATGTCAATCCTGAGACGTTTCTCTGATACAGCTTTTGTCGACTTGATTGCATCACAAAGGCTTTGACTATCAGTACAACATTCAATGCCAAATTTTTCTGGTTGAACTCTTCCAGTCGTTAGTTCGGAGTACAACGCTGCTAATAACACCGCCGTATCAGCAGCATCTGACATAGAGAGAGTTTCAGCAGAAAGTGTGCTTCTCACGACTCTTTTGATTCGCTTGGATTGCCAACATAAAGGTATTTTCCTGTTTCCACCACTCATGAATACAATATGGCCACCTTGCGTGCCCCCATCACACAAATTACCAAATGATGCATCGCTATAAACAAGAAACTTAACTTCATTGTCATGGAAAGCAGGAAATTTCAAAGTGACCTTTTGTGCTTTCAGTTGCTTGACAATTTTCTTAACTTCTATCACAGTTTTAACAGTGCAATTCTTTAAAGCAGATGTGAGTGTAGATGATGCAAATGATACATCTGGCCGAGTTTGATTTGAGACCCACAGTATCTGGCCAAGTAAAGATCGAACTTTCAAGACATCAGCTTCGATTAAAAGCTCACTTCCACTCTTAGTTTTCAATGAACGGATATCAATCGGAAGCAGTGACTCAATGTATTTGTGCTGGCTAAGTGTGATATCTTCCTTATCAGTCTTTAATTCAAGTCCTAAATATTTGAAACTTTCAGTATATTCCACTCCAACTTTGAACTGCTCTCTCAAACTCTTGATGAATTTGCCTTCAAATTCTTCCGAACCGCCCCACAGAAAGTCGTCCACATGCAAAGCGATCACCCCTTTTAAACCATGATCGAAATAATAGAATAAAGCAGGATCCACTACAGAGATACGAGCACCTAATTTTAGAAGCGTTTCCTTAACACTTTCGTACCAATACATTGAAGCATCAGTAAGACCATATACGCATTTCTTCAATCGCCACACAACATTTCGCTTCTGTATTTTCTGATCAGGTGGTTTGATAAAAATATCACGCTCAAGAGATTTTCCCTGCAAGAAGGCAGTTTTAATATCCATAGTTTTTGGCGACCATTTCTTTTGTGCAAGCAGTGCTAAAACAAGTCTGAGACTTTCTTTAGAACATGTTGGGGAATCTGTCTTCAATTCACTGAGACAATCTTCTTCAAAACCTCTAACTACTAGTCTAGCTTTTGGTTTTGGTCCATTGTCAGTCTTTTTTATTGAACACACCCATCTTGTACTTAACAACTTTTGGCCTTTACTTTCTTCCTCTGTGTAGACATCATTTTGCTTCCAGCTGTCCAGTTCCTTCATCTTTGCTTCAAGAAAGAGGTCTTCGTTAATCAACATCACTTGATCAACAATTGGTATTTCTTCAGCTGGTAAATCATCCATAATAGATAGATTCTCAACAGTGTCAAGATCAATGGATGTCTTTGTGCCTTTTTCAGATGAAGGTTGCAAATACCCAAAATTATACCAGCTACTGTACTTTCCTGTTGCTTTACCAGCCCGCCCAAGTACTTTTGCAACTTTTTCATTGCCAGTTACATCCTCTTTGAATTCTACTATTTGACCACGTTTAGGATCTCTCTTCACAACAGGTGAAGCCGAGAGTCCATCGTTATATTCTGAAGATTCATTTTCTTGATCAGTCTGTTTTAAATCTTCCTCGTCATCATCATCATAAAGAATCTCTTCTACTTTTGGTTGTGCTTCATTACTTGATATCTGCTCCTCTTTCTGTTCAACTTTAACTTCTCTTTGTTTATCATGCATCATCCTGCATTTATGTACACGTATAACCAGTCCGCCGTGCCTAAGGAATACTACACATCCATCAGCACCAATAACTTTTGCCGGACCTCTCCATTTTTCTGAATTCTCTCGCTTGTAATAAACAGTGTCTCCAGTCTCATAAATTTCATCGCCATGAGACCTGATTTGTTTTTGCAATGCTCTTCGAATTCGTTCACTACACTCTGATTCAAGAAAGGCTTTTCTCGAAGCATGAAGGGCATTGAGATGAGAAGCAACTACATCACTCATAGAAGTGCCATCCAACGAAGGAGGTTTGTTTGTTAGCAAAGAAGGAAGATTGGGATTCCTTCCAAATACCAGCTGGTAAGGACTGTAACCATGAACATTATGCAATGAATTCTTTGCATTTAGAGACCAGGAAAATGCTGTTTTCCAATCTAATGATTCAGATTCTCTAATTTTCAGCAAAATTTCAGTTAGAATTATGCCTCTCGACTAAACCATTGCTCCATGAACTTTCTGCTGCACTCGTCTTGAGTTCTATGTTGAAATTTTCAGCCATGTCACGAAAAACTGCATTGTTGAATTCTCCTCCATTGTCTGTGAATACTTGTCTTGGAGGTCCGTATATGCTTATCCAATGTGACAAAAACTCATTTGCTATGACTAATGAAGACTTGGAACTAATAATCGAACCAGAACTAAACCTGGTGAACATGTCGATAGTATGCATGTACCCTAAATTTGGGCCAAGCTGATGGAGGTCTATGGCTATAACTTCGTTGAAATCCGTTGCACGTGGCAACCCAACACCCGGTTTTGGAAAAGGTTTCTTGTAAATTTTGCAAACTTGACAATTGTCTATAACTTTCTTCAACATATGTTTGAAGATAACTTGTTGAGTTTTCCTGAATTATTGATCAGTTTTGATAATCGCTCATAGGAAGCGTGACCAAATTGTCGATGCAACTTCAAAAGATCTTTTTCAGAAAAAGCTTCATTGCTTTCATTTGCAGTGATAAAAATCCTAGGAGTAGGTGATTTATTGTTATCGCGAAAAAGGCTGACACAGTAATACTTCTTATTCTCTAGAGTCCTAACTGGTTTATGAAACATTTCCACTCTGTTTTCTGCAAAGTCAATCACAGTATTTGATCTTCTCATGGAATCTTTACTCAATAATAATGGTATATTTTCATCACCACATCACAAGAAATGTTGACTTTAGTGTCCCCAATATATCCCGGGATTTCTATGGAATACAATGAACTGACTTTTCGACCATCACCAAACCTGAAAACTCCTCCACTATCTTCAGTGTGAATCTTTTCTATTTCAGATTCCTTGATTCTTTGCAAATAATCAAGAAGCCAAATTTTCCCCCATACAGTGCGAGTACACCCAGAATCTAATATTGCATATCCACATAGATCTTTGGTGAACGCATCCATGTCATTAACAACTGACATCACATTGCTATCTTCTGAAAATGATTTACTTTTCGCTCCTGATGTGGACAGGAATTTTCAGAATGCATCCTTGAATCGCAAATCCTGACATCTTGCTCTGGAATATTTTGAATTTCTAGGACAATTTCTTACCCAATGATAAGTAGATCCACAAATAGACATTGACTGATAGAACCATCTTTTCTTATTGGATTTGTATCTGCTCGCCTGCATGATCTTGTCGGAATTTACCAATTTTTTTCGAAAAATATGCAGTCTCTTGTTTCACTTCTACAGAATGACGATGAAGCTTCTTCACCAAATATTCTTTTCAGTGCTGAACCATGGACTTATATTCTAACTTGTCCACTGCTGCAAGAACCAATTGTCTTTCTTTTAAAGCAAGATTTTGTTCCTTTGAGAAGTTTACACGCCAGTACAGTGTCCGGTAACTCCATGCCAAATTTTCCATTTGGTGTTTTCACTATGTCAAATCTTGATAAGTAATCTCTGATGTTTTCATTTTCCAGTCTTACTAATTCTCAAATTCCGTGTATGTTTCATACGTTCTATCAGAAGTCTCTCTCTCAAAAACACCATCTAATTTTACAAGTAATGTTTGCATTCCATCATCTCTGTCAATTCCTCAGAGCTATTTCCTAGAGCAACTTCTCTAGCTTTTTCCACATAAGCTCAATGTCACTGCTAAAGCTTGCTTTTTCTTGTCAAGGTCTGTAATTAATCTCCACATAGAGATCTCATTCTTCCATTGATCGTATGGCTTCTCTCCCGTCAACAAAGGAGGATTCTTGTATCCTTGAGAAGTCTTAACCCTCCTCTGCTACCATTTGTTAAAGCGACTCCAAAGTATATTTAATAAATGTCTTAATTATACAGCGAATAAATGTCCAAAGCAATAACCAAAGTAACACATACAGACATAAACACCACCAACTGAGCTGTGCTCCAGACTACTCAGTGCACATGGCCAGATCACCTTCACAGGTGGTTGGTCATGATCAGTCACCTGAAACTGATGACATCAAAGGTCATGCTCAACCATCTGGGAAAATGCTAGAAATACAGCTAACACAAAGTTATTCTTAAAAAAAAAATCATAAAAGTCACAGGCATTGTCAGGAGGGTACGCAAAGTTATTCTCCAAAAGAAATCATAAAAATCACAGGCATTATCAAGAGGGTACGCAAAGTTATTCTTGAAAAGAAATCATAAAAGTCACAGACATTATCAGGAGGGTACGCAAACTTATTCTCAAAAAGAAATCATAAAAATCACAGACATTATCAGGAGGGTACGCAAAGTTATTCTTAAAAGGAAATCATAAAAGTCACAGACATTATCAGGAGGGTACGCAAACTTATTCTCGAAAAGGAATCACAAAAAAATCACAGGCATTGTCAAGGTGTACGCAAAGTTATTCTCCAAAAGAAATCATAAAAATCACAGGCATTGTCAGGAGGGTACGCAAAGTTATTCTTAAAAAGAAATCATAAAAGTAACAGGCATTGTGGGGTAGGCAAACTTATTCTCAAAAAGGAATCATAAAAATCACAGGCCCCGTCAGGGGGGTACACAAACTTATTCTCGAAAAGGAATCACAAATATCACAGGCATTGTCAGGAGGGTACGCAAACTTATTCTGAAAAAGGAATCATAAAAATCACAGGCATTGTCAGGAGGGTACGCAAACTTATTCTGAAAAAGGAATCATAAAAATCACAGGCATTGTCAGGAGGGTACGCAAACTTATTCTCGAAAAGGAATCACAAATATCACAGGCATTGTCAGGAGGGTACGCAAACTTATTCTGAAAAAGGAATCATAAAAATCACACGCATTGTCAGGAGGGTACGCAAACTTATTCTGAAAAAGGAATCATAAAAATCACAGGCATTGTCAGGGTTGTGGGCTACAAACCCGAAACTATGTTTTGGCATCTTTTCCATCGCTCATATATGTCATGGAATTGACAAATTTCACAGCATGTGTCATAATCAAAGACAGGTACGACCTTGAACACAAGTTAGAAAACCTAATATTAGACCCCCACTGAAAAAAGAAGAAAATGACACTATTCTATTTAAGTTTGATTTTGTAGGAATGGGCATTTCCCCAAATCATGTGTTTGTGGGAAATTTCAACAAAACACAGCAAAAAAAAATTCATTTTAACATACCGGTAGCCTGGAGCGATTTTCTAGTGTTTTGATATTCCAGTCGTAGTCGTATTCCTTGCATTCTAAGTAAAATATCTTGAATATTTCGATACAAAAGAATCGCCCCAGACTATGTTATAATGAAAGTTTTTATGCTGTATTATGTTACAACTTTCAACAACAAAAAAATGATATTAGGGAAATCTCCTATTGTCACAAAATCAAAGTTTAAAAAGAAAAAATGTGATTTTCCCAATGTATGTAGCAAAGCTAACATGAAATCTAGATGAAAAGCTGGGATTTCTTTTGTTACACAGTTTTTTTTCAAGATTAATGGGTTTTCTTTCCAATGGTGGGTTCATATTTTACAAGTCGCTTATTTTATTCAGCAACCTCCGCACCTTCGGGTTGATCTCATGTCGAATTTTCTTTTCCTCAGTTTTACTGCCCACGATGTTAAGCTTACAGAAATATCTGAAAAAGAAAGAGGTGATAAATCATGAGCAAACATATTCGAACAATTGACAAGTGTTAACCAATATTCAGGGAATTGACAACCACATGACTTCAAATACAAAGTCAGCGAAACATACATGTCTGATGTTTCAATTCATTTTTTCAATCAATGTAAAGTGCTAGTACAATGCTTGTATACAGCACAACGTATAATACTGCACGGCAGTCAAGTTCAAATCAGAGTAGTTATATGCAAGAGAATAGCATTAAGTGGTCATAAAATGCTTGAGAGAAGTTGCCACAACCTACCTCTGAATGAATTCAAGTATAGCAGCAGCCTTCTTTGGGTACACCATGTTGAAGGCAAAATATGACATGAATACATATGTTATTCCATTAAAAAAATCCCCAACTTTTGCCACTATTATCCTCTCAATAGACACATAGTAGGAAGAATCCGATGTCAGAGAACCACCTGTAAAATTGAAATTGTACTTACTCAAACCCCAAGTCTACATTTTTAGAGACATACACTTATATTGTAGTGCTATTGACAAACCTAGTGGATCATTTTGCTTAAGAACAGGAAAACCACAGTGCGAACAGCAAGAAATGAGTCTCGAGTGTATAACATGAACCAAACCGGCAGAAGTTATAACTCTAATTGAAGAAGAGAATATCAAAGATATATTGAAAACCTTTACAGAGCTCAAATTTGGCTGATGTTAGTAAGATTGGAAAGGTGGTTTAACAAACACAAGAAATTTGAGCAGTCCTTCAAATTTGCAGAGTATACACTATTAGCAAGGCTTTTTATTTTATTTGTTGTGCAAAAACTAACATCATATTTTCAACTGAAACATCTTATGCTCTCTTAGCTTTTTTAAGAGACAGCAAAACTTTTATCCTCTAAAACTCACTGAGTACAGAATCAATGCATGGAAATCAATATAAAGAAAACTAAAGCATATCCCACCTTAAACATTTTATATATCAAAGATTCATCTTCTTTAAACTCAGCTGCAAGTAGGTCTATAACTTTGAGACTCTTCTCGTTATCCTGAATTTCAGCTCCAATATAATTCTTTGCAGATAATCGAACAGCACTGTCAGATTAAAAAAAAAATTGAGACACACCAAACCTCAAATTCGATTAAAATGTAATACTCGAGAAAGTGAATGTTTATATGGCAAAGGTATTAATGGTATTATTAGAGACTTAGAAAACATAATATCAAAGTTATATGCTTTGTGAGAGTCTAACTTGATTATTTGTTACAATGACCATATGTCAAAAGCACTTCCCTCTGTAATCCACTATGTGGGGCATGCATTATTGGTAACGTTAACACTTAACTTACTTGTAGACATTGATTGATTTTTTGTCGAGATTATTTAGCAACTCATTCTGCTGCCCTGTTAGGTAGGTAAAGTGTTCGTCTAGAAATTCAAACTCAAATAGGAAGGGCCACCCTGTCTGAATGTCTGCAACCGGCAAATTGTTATTAATGTCACGTCTTTGTTCCCCATATGATGCTTTCATCATCTCACTCGCCATAACAACATCTTTTATAGACTTCTTATACTCTAATTGCAATTTTGCCTTATATTCTGATACATTTTCCGAAATGACCAGTGGCTGCCAATTTCGACAACCATATGATTTTCTCTTTGTACCTTGCTTTTTTGTCGAGCCTTCCGCCAATGGATGGAATCCATGAAACCTCCTTGTTAAATTGTTCAATTTGTTAATCAGCTGATCTGTCAGAGATTCATACCCAGATCCAATTTCTTCCCCATCAACCATATCACTGAAAGACCGGGGATATTTTTTTGAAATTGAATAGGCAATTAGTTCTAGATTTTTCCTGCTTGGTTTCTTCGTATATTTAAAAACATGTTCCATGACAATCCGAATCATTTCCCTCCTGTCTTTTGGAGATGGCCGTAGTCCCTCATTGCATTTTACAATTAAACCGTGTGGAAACTCCTGCCATGGAATATTAAAGTTATACGCCCATTCCAAGCTGTTTTCGTTTGAGTCCGATTGATATGACGCACTGCTATCCGTAGAGGTTGGTGAGGAAGTAGATGAAGCTAATCCAAACCCCACCGAACCCTCATTAGTGGACTGTTCTCCACTTTTTCCCCATTCTAATAGTTTTCGTGCAGGGACAGGCTTCAATATTTTTAATAGATCAGCTTCAGTAACATAACGGAAATCTTTTCTAGTATCCACTCCAAAACTTCTAAGCCCTTGCAGCATATCTTCGAGTTCATCCTGTGAGAAATTTGGGAACAGAGAAGCCAAAGATGTTGATAAAATCTCAGACGTTTTGCATGCAATAATAGTAATTCGTGGGAAAATGACAAGATAATCTACTCGTTGAAATAATGCAATTACACCTACTTCTCTGGAAAATAAGATTTTACAGAATAAAATAAAAAATTTTGATTTTGGATGTTAATGAAAACAAACATTTCAAAGTAGCCCAAATGAAACACAGAAGCTAATTTGTGAAACACAGAAACTAATTCGGCTACAAAATTGTCTGTTGCTTAGCATAAATATCAGAGTAAATTAAGCAAAATATATGGCTATTGGAAATAGTATTTTTTAGCAATTCAGATTAGTTCAAATGGGCCTTGAAATTGTTCGAAAACTTGGAACGGGTGCAATAAATAATAGGGTGCAACAATAAAAATACGTTAGGTCGCTGTTAGGAAAATGGTAGTCGATATATCGATGGTTGTTTTTATAATAATGGATATAATTTTATCAAACTATCCAAAATATCGCAATTCAATAACACTAAACAGACCACTTTAGCACAAACATATTTCTCGATCCAACACGGTAAACCTGAAAAGGATGGTAGTCCAACAAATTTTCAAGGGAAATGATTGATGAAGTGGGTGACTGACTGACTTGTATCAAATATGTCCCAATACATGGGTAGTGTATTCCAAGATGAGTTTCTAAAATTAAGTGAGTTTGTTCAGTATATCTAAAAATGGCAAGAATTGTGCCAACCTTCAAGTCAGTTTCTATTTTATCAAGTACAACACTCAGACCCTTAATGTAAACGGTCCCTTTGGAAACGACCTTTTTTAAAAAGGTGCATGCATCCAGTACAAATCCGTCTTTTCTCAGTGTGTCTAATATAATATCCGAATACATTTCTTTACATTCCTCTGTCTGTGTTTCTGGAGCAAACATTCCTGTTTCCAGTAAATATGATTGAAGCATCTGATGAAAACGAGCAAGAGTGAATGGAACGTTAATGAAATTCCTAGTGTGCCGAAGGACTCGCTTGAAATAAGAGTGTTTACTCTCGAATCTAAGAGTCCACAAGCGTATGAGCGGACCAAATTTTAGTATAAGTTCAGGAAAATGTTTCAAGCAATGATGTTTTGGCCTAAGAGGCTTCTCAAAGAGCCTGAAACGAGCCTCAAGGTATTCCTCAATTTTGCTGGATAGTACAACTACTTGGCTCTTCGTAATTTTTTGGGCACAGACCAATTCGACAATAGCTCTGAGGTCCAGCATCATTTGCCAAACAGGATCATCCACTTCATGAATATAATCCACAACCCATAGAGGAAAGAGTCTTATGAAAGACCAGTTTCGGCTGGCATTCTCACCAAGATGCGTGAAGTTTGCCTTCAAGGCTTGAGGTTTTGAAGCTCCATCAGAAGCACTATAAAGGAAGCTTAAAATTTTCCTATTTAAAACTGACAGGCTCAACCAGCCTTTTCCCAGGAAATATTTGATTATAAGTGCCATGTCATATTGAACGACACCCTCAAACAAGTCGTGTGCTATGCAAGGTGGTAACCCTGGAGAAGCAACATGATAAAACTGAAGTTCATTGAATATTGAAGAGAATTTGATGCCCCTCACACTATTTCTTTGCACTGTGTTAGACATGCTGATTTCCTCGATTGCTGACTCGTAAGATTCAATAGACCTTAATGCTGCAATACAATTTGGGTCATGTGAAAAATCGGAGCGTGTCACAATGCAATATCGGCAAAAATAGTGTGATGTTGCAAAGTTTGTGACAAATCCTCCCAACCAGTGACTGCCCAAATTGTCGCCAACGATACAAACAATGCTTCCTTTTACTTTATGTTGAAATCCCAGATCAATTCCTTCAGTTTCTAACACTTTGACGTCTCTTATTAAAGGGCTGAACAGCTCATCAAGAGTTGCATCATTGGCATGTTTGTCGTAAACCAATAACGCAATCTGAATAGGATCTACTTTCCCTCTGTTATATGAATTAAGGTTTCCAAGCATAAAATACACACCCAGCACTTTTTGTTTCTTTCTTCCAGATCCAAGTGGATTCACAACCTCAAAAGCATTCTGGTACAAAATCAATTGCAGTGTTTTTTTGCCTTTTTGAAACAACAGATTATTTTTGAATACAGCCACCATCCTGGAAATCTTTCAAACATGCTGGATCTTCTGAATCTTCTGACTTCAAAAACTGTTTTTTCACTGTTGGATCCCTGAACATTACTTTAATGGACTCCAAAATTGGTATGTATTGAAAAGTGACAGTCTCTCCGGATATATCACCATCCACATGCAGAACCATTGAAACTGGTGGAACAAATTTAAAAGTGTCGTTGCAGCATTGATCTCGAAGGTACTGCGAGCGAAGCAGACCAGTTTGGTGTATTTCACTGACGACATTCACGTTTTGGAGGCAGAGGAAAAGTTGTGTGATGACTGAGTCATCCACACCTGAATTTATCAAAGCTGTCTGGAGGCACTGGTTTTCATGAACATGACACAGTTCATTAAGCCTTACCACTTCAACAACAATTTTGTCCACAGTGCTGGATGGAATCAAAAACTTGAACTGTAATAGCATATAAAACAGGGCATATTTTTTAGTAATACCATCAATCGAAATCTGCGGAGATCTATCACTGCTGAGTGCTGCGAGAAGTGATGAAGGTGACGGGCTCAGTTCCGGAATATCAAAAATATTGTTATTCTCCGTGGGTAGCTGCATTTCAACATCATGAGCATTCAAATTCTGAAATTGGATGAGTAACCGAGGCATCGCCATATGTGAGAAGAAAAGGATGATACAACATTGTATGAGCGAGGGCACTCAGTGACTGGACACTTTACGCTATGACCGTGTCGTATATGAAATTTGACATGTTTGACAATCTCGTTAGAAGTTTAGAAAGATTTCTGACAGGTTGTTAATGAACATTTTAAATCCATTCTTTGGAATATTTACATATAACAGTTAGGCCTTAGTTATAACAGTTTTATCGATAGGAACCCAATAAAAAGGACATCAGGGAAACATAATAATAAGATAACAAAGAACGAAATGTACTAAACAATGTTCGTACGATTACTTATTTAATCTCTTACCGGTACGAAGTCCCAGTTCTAAACTAGGCTATAATTTCAGAATGTTTTGTCTGACAGTTTGAAGCACTGATTATCTACTAGTTATAACTGTATAAATGTATAAAGTCGAAATTAACACATGCTTGGGGTAAAGACATCTGTTCAGAACGTCAGAAAACTAAATCACTAATCCGTAGGCTACCGTACTGCTACACGTACCGGTATCAAATCTTAAATAATCCTACTAGTCAACTGCAAAGCCCTCATTACTACTTTATTTTGATTTCTGGATTCAAGTGACACAAACTACAAAACTAATTTTTGCCGATATGCCACTGTTTTGCCATAGTGGCAATTGATTTTCTCTTATAAATGGTACGGTACGGGTAAGGCGCTGCGCGTAGCAATCAGTGAGGTTCTAATATCATTTCAAGCAAATACGGTACCGGTAAATCATTCGAATTAACCTATCTAAGTGCCCGGTAATAGAACCTGTACGTAGTTACCCTAAAATAAAACAAAAATGAGGATACCGTACTGGTACCATGTCAAAATAAGGACATTTCTTAGATATAAGGACCAAAATATTGACTGAACAAAGGCTTTCAAAATTAGGACAATTCTTAGAAATATGGCAGCCTTGCCTATGAGCCATCTTAACGTTCTGACACCATATAGATATAACATACGTAGTTCGGTAATATAGCCTACCTACTGGTATAACCTACCGTAGCTTATAAGCTCCTGATCAAATTCCTCATTAGCACGGAATAATAATACGATGGCAACAACCATACGCAACTAGCATTTTCGTTCAACGGCGGATCGCGGTCGTGACGATCAGTCGCATACGTTTTGGCGCGAGAAAATATACCGGCTGTGATTGGCTCGCTCGAAAACGAAAGAAAAACTGTAGCCAATAGAAAAGCAAAAGAGATGACGTACAGTGAAATCCCATCGTTCTTTCAGGAATTCCCAGTATATTTTACGGCGTCGCGAAAACAGGGAACTGAAACGTATTTTAAACTGCTATAACAGTGCAAGCAATAAAAACTTGTGTACAAGTCATAAGATGGAAATTTCCTTGAGCAAAAATGCTTTACTCTTCAGGGCCACCAATTATCCCCGACCTGTACACCAGATTAATGATAACTACTGTGGAGCATCCAGAACCTCCGATGGAAAATGGTATAACACTGACTGCAGAGTCGGGTTGCGGTATGTATGTCAATCAGGTAAGTTAAATTTATCAATCTTTTCTTATATTACGCTAGTTCTTTCAAAAATGCCTATTTAAACAATATTTAACGCAGAATACAATCGCAAATGTGAAGCACTTAATAAGTAAACTAATATGAATATTAAAATATAGAACATAATAATATTTGACTGCTAATATATATATATCAGAAATATATGTATTGAGTTGAACGTTCTCTTTGATATTCTTACACTAAATTCGTATATTGGGTTTCGGAAGAGAACTTCCTTAGTCATGTTACCGAAAACTGATGTTGACACCACGCTGTTGAGTAACTTAAAAAATATTTTTATTGCGAAACAAAAATGTATGGTAATTTTGGTAATATATTTGGCATTTTTTATGAAAAAAACAACAACAATGCAGCAACATTGAAAAACATTCTGATAGAAATAAGTGGATGGATTTATAAAAACCTATTGGACAATAAAGAAAAGTGGAAGCATACATAGTAGAGCACACAATGTTCTTATACAATCTGATTTTCTTGATTATAAAATTCTGTAACAAGGATTGTTTTTCAGCCCCAAAATTGATTATTATATTCAGATTTGACTTGGATCCTCTATAACAGTAATTTAGCTTTAACAATAATTAGCGATCCGATGAAATCAGTTCCTGATGCAACATCATCTTGCACTGCCATTGGAAAAAGCTTGGTTTCTATTACAACTAATAAATTAGATTCATTGTTGACGACAAAGCTATCTCATAAGTAAGTATTATTGTAGAGGTGATTACTGTATTAGTTATTGGACCCACTTGATTCCGGATACTAATCAAACGGCGGTTTATTTCTTCACGACGTTTGTGTGCTTGTCACATGCGTTTATTTATCCTTTAATATAATTTTTCATGTTGCGCATGAAGTAATGTAAAAAACGCAGCGAAGTTCATGGAAAGTGTCATTCAACAACCGCCAACTTGGTATTTCGTTCGATGTATGTTTTATCAAACAATGAATACACTTTTTACAACTCACTGTATCTGAATTACCAATTAGGACTCAATATTACAACGTAAAATTCATTCCAAAAATATTTCGGAGTCTTGTTTTATACTTCAGCATACAGTGTATGTAGTAATTACGCGCGAATCCACGATTGCTACCTGAGTAGAGTGTGAGTAGATGTTTAATTTTCAGTGGAACCATTAATTACTGGACAAGTGGAAGTGATTCAGAGACAGAAGGCAGTTGGAAATGGGGTGATGGAACAGCTATCAGTAAAAATGATTCAAAGTGGTGATTCGATTATTTATTACTTTGAATATATATGTATCAAGCTAACTTATCATTCAAATATTCGAAGAAAAAAATAAGGATTCACTTCTTGGCATTTGCTTATATTGTACACTTTCTTTGTCTTAAACGATAAGAGCGATAAGCTGAAATTATCTTCACCACACTCTTACCTCGGCTTTAAATGGCCATCGTCAAACAATATATCCCAATATGTGTGAACAACGCAACTATTGATCACAAGCATTGCGCGCAAATACCACTCGATTTTGAGCGCCAGGTGTTTACTATATATATTTTATAATGATCCACACAATTCATTGATATCGTCAATTTTAAGTGGTTTATTTATTCCCTGAAGGTGCATGTTCAGTCCAAAGTATACCTTGTATACTACAAATAATATAAATATATATGTATATATAATACAAACTCTATAGCATTTCATATTTTCAAAAAAATAAATGTATCAGAATTTGCAATTTTTTAAAATAAATTGCAATAGAATCGACCTATTGCATACCAAAGTTTCATAATTAATACCGTTCATTCAACTACGATGCCATATAACTTAGGCCTTAAAATAGAGTGAAAGTTATTACTATTTAAGCTTTTCATACAAATCATTACAAGCAAATTTTGTTGGACTCTTCTTGTAGGGTAGAATAAACGCGTAGATCTGATACTTTTACATTTTGCGAGTCTAGGATGAGGTGGCCACTTTGGGGAAACGAGCCAAATGGGACAACTAGCGAAAACTGTTTGATGAAATATGCCGAGGCCAATTATAAATGGGTCGATACGATTTGTACAACAAAATCTGGTTATATCTGTCAGAAGAGTGAGTACACAAACACCTAAATTAATGTCAATTTTTATAATCTACGGTCTTGTTAACTATATTTAAATTGATAACTATATATTTAATAAATTATTACAATTATATACTACTGATACAAAAATTAGATTTTATTTTGATCTTAACATCTACCTAAATAAAATAGTGGAATAAAAACCCTCTAATAAACATATATCGTATTGTTATTTAGTGTCGTTACACTTGTTGTCAATAATTTGATAGTTATATTTTCCGATATAACAATAGACAAGCTGAAGATATTTCATGAAACATGCAATGCATAGTCTAATATAAAATTCAATATGTGTGATTACGACTTCCAATCTTCCAATATCTTGCAGCAGAAAAATAAAATGTATAATGTATAGGATAATAGCAATGTATTTAGGCTAATTGATAGTACTACATAATTTATTTTACCACTGATATTTGTTTAAAAACCTTTACATGTAAAAAGAAACATTGTAAAAAATTTAGTATTGCAAAGAATTATGAGATGTTCGTTTAACGTTTGTACATATTCAGCAAATATTATATCTATATATATTCTCAGATGTGTCATCTGGTAGCTGTGGTAGCGATGTTTGCCTAAACAAGGGAAGCTGCACGATTAAGAAACCACGGTATACATGCACATGCAATGCAGGGTATTTTGGAACAAAATGCGAACAAGGCAAGGTTTTGTTTGAATAAATCAATTAATATTATGATTCTTCCAAACTGCAGTTCTAAACATTGAAACTTTTAAATATCATATCATTTAACTTCACTCTTATTAGACCTATAGATATAAAGATTCAAATAGTCTGTAGTAATAATAATATGAAAGTAAGATTTAAATCTAATTTTTTGTGTTGAAATTAATTCGCTCAATCCCATGGTTATCCCCTTTCATTCAGCATTGACATTGCTGCTATGAATATCATGATATTCTTTCTTGTATTTTTTTTTCACCCTTCATATTATGATTTGTTGAGTCTCAGCTTTTTCAGAAATCTAAACCATATATTATCCATAGAATCTAAATTGAAAACTTTCAGAAGTGTAAAATATATCATAACATAATATGTTGAATTTATCAATCTCGTAATGTTCTCACTTTTGGATCAGAAATTGAAATATATTCTCATTAAGCAAGCAAATAAAATTTCAGATCTTCAAATTTAAGTTATCAATTAACTCATTGCTCACTTTCTTTCTGTCCAAAGCCTGTTGATTCTAACCCGCAGGAAAGCCCCAAACCGACCATAATCTCACGTCAATAGCAAGGCATGAATCTAACAGATGATCTAGTTGAGGTTATTTCATGATCAAATACTGCATTTTCTTTGGTCACCTCATCTCTATGATTAAATTCAAGCTCATTTGAGCCTCATACAATTTCTAACTAATATCATTTCATCTAACTAACTAATATCTAATTAATATAATCATATCAAGCATAGCCATGTTTGAATATTGAAATAAAATATTCACATTACGACTGATTTATAAAGAAAGAAAAGAATAATTTTATGTATAAGTAATATAACTTCAACGGTGCAAGATAATTATATATATGTCAATAACGATTATATCATTAATTAAATATTTGTCTAATATATTTTACAGATTTCATAACAATCTCTACAACACCTACAAAAAGGGATGTGAAGAGAGGAGAAAGCATCGATGTTCAACTCCACATTGCATCATATAATGAAAACGTTGATGTGAATGTTAGAAATCAGAATAACGTGAAAATCAAATTCGTTACGACCAGCGATATCAATAGCAGCAATCCTTCAACAACATTGACAATCAACATTGGTCCCATAGAAGTTTCGTCGACAACTATTTCGTACAAGTTTGAAGCTGGTCCTCAGAGCAACAATTCGTCTTACTCAAGAATAGTTACTTTGATGTTGGTAGTTAATGGTAGGTATATAAGTAAACTTTATTTGCTTTACAAATCATTTATTGTGTTCATGATATGTGAAGTTAGAGTTTTTCTTTTACACGTGTATTGTGTATCTGCATATTCAACTGCTATAAACATAAGAAGGTATGGTCGTATTAATTTCCATTATATGATA
Organism: Styela clava; assembly: GCF_013122585.1. NCBI lineage: Eukaryota > Metazoa > Chordata > Ascidiacea > Stolidobranchia > Styelidae > Styela > Styela clava. Next base: position 26,763 of record NW_024102756.1, read on the forward strand.
AATACAAACTGTTCAATTTTTGTGTTTTTTTTCTTTTTTACAATCCAATAGAAAATCATATTTTATTAAGAACTTGCACTGTCTTTAGGATGCAACTTGTTTATAGATTACTAACAAAATATTTCGTTGTAATCTTAGAATCAAAATCAATCCCAATTGAGACAGTTTGAATGACAATAAATATTTGTACAAACTTAATTTAAGATGCCTGCGATTCATCACCTTGTAAAAATGGGGCCAACTGTCAATATACGACCGCAGAGCCATATTACATTTGCACTTGTCGACCAGAATACAATGGAACGACGTGTGAAGGTAAATAATATATAATACCCTTATTATATACATTCATATTGCGTTGAAGTGATAAATGATGCATATTCGAGATTAAATACAAAAAATATTTTGCATTTTGGTAGTTTTAATAGTTATTTCGACTCAATTTTTAGTATTTACAATCCTGATGCAATCAGTGAAACATTGATATGAAATAGTTGTTTTGAAAAATCTACGAAAGGCAGTTTGGGTTTCAAATTTTATTTTGCAGAACCAACGTATAACCTTTATAAAAATTGCAAATATCACGTCAACTATTACAAAAAGAAAACATTTGGTGACGCAAATACAACTTGCAATAGTCTTGGAGGATCAGTCGCAATGATGAAAACAGACGCAATACAAGATTTTGTTGAAAGTCAAATAATAGATCAATATGGCGAAAGAGGAGGAACAATTGAATTTTGGATCGGAGCTTACAAACCAAATACCGATTGGCTATGGGTTGACGATACGCCCATTACCAATAGCAAGTGGGCGTGGTCTTGGGTGAGCCAAGGAAATGGATATTTGTTTATGAGTTCTTATGGGACAACGAGGGATAATATGAAGTGGATTAATAATGACGGGTCAAGAACTCAGGGATATGTTTGCGAGATTCCGAGTAAGTTCAACACATTTATTCGTGCGCTTGTTTTTGAGTGAAAAATAATAAGTTAATATATCATACTTTCACAAAAATATATTTGAATCTTGATACTTGAATGATAACAATTCTATTTGTCAGCAGATTCTAACGTATTCTCTATTTTTACTAAAATCTCAATCTCCGAAAATAAAAGGCATGTGTACTGTATTATGTCCCAAGTTTCTGTGGATCAGTGTTAAGATACAAGAAATATTTCAAATAGGAAAATAACCTAATAGGAAATAAAACTTAAATATATATTTTATTATGGAAAATTTGGGAACAATAAAGTTGCCAGTTTTGCGTGGAACAAATATAAAAATCACCAAATGAACCAAATTATGTCACTTCAGTTCTGTGCGATTCTTACCACTTGTTTCCTGTTCGTTCCGAAGTCAACTGTTTTAAAAGTATTGCGCAATTTCGTACTCATTAAATAGTTCTAACGCAAATTAAAACTATTTGATCACACACCACGTGTTTTTCTCCTGTTCTCCGCGCAGAAGTTTAATTTATCAGAACAAAGGAAGAGGAAAATGCTATAAATTCGCACTTCATCAATTGCGTATAAATTTATACTCTATATCAGAGGTGAAAAATCAAATGAAGATAAGTGCCAAAGTTTACAAAATAAAATTGTATCACGCCAATTTCGAACAGTTGTTGGTATTCCCTGAACACACCTAACAATGAAATCGGATAAAACACACAACTAGAATCAGGTTGGAAACCGAAGACTTATCGATCGAAGGTCAGGGGATCCCCCAAAACAGTGGTCTTACTCCATAGTGACACCGTGTGTCCCATCACTTATCAATTATTAACTCGCTAATTATACGACATAATGTTTCCAAAATCAACGGGCTTCTGATCCGAGCTAAGATGAATGCACATGCAAAATTTGGAGCAGATTGAACCTCGCTTTCGTGAGATATCGCGTGCATCTAACACACAGACATACAGACAAATACCTATCAACATACTTACCGATCAAGATCGATAAGTAATAACAAATACCTATTTACTAGAAAAATTCAATGTCTTGAAATACTTCAAACACGTTTTTGATGGATCCGATTTGGAATGTTGGGCTTCGAAGAAGAATTAAGTGAATCTTTTTGTTTTGTCGCTGAGATTGGTTTATTACTTATCGATCTCAAGATCGGTAAGTATGTTGATAGATATTTGTCTGTCTGTGTGTTAGATGCACGCGATATCTCACGAAAGCGAGGTTGAATCTGCTCCAAATTTTGCATGTGCATTCATCATAGCTCGGATCAGAAGCCTATTGGATTTGGATGGATTATGTCTTATAATAAGCGAGTTATTAATTAATTAGTAATTGGACACACGGTGTCATTATGGAGTAAGACCACTGTTTTGGGGATCCCCTAAACTTCGATCGATAAGTCTCCGGTTTCTAACCGATATTCTAGTTTTTAATATTGACAATGCCTGTTTACAACTTTACGTGGTTAACACTTAACTAAAGTCCTAAGAAAACTAATGGTATAGTTCACTAATGTTCCTGGCGAAGATAAATGATTTCAGTAAAAATACCATGTTAAGTAATTTTTCCAAATAGTCTTAAAACAATAGTCTTGACCTAACATTTGTTGTGTAGCACGAAAACGTATTTTTAATTAGGTAATGTGAAATGGTGTGCTGTAAATCTAATGGTGTTATTCTATTAGTCGGGAAGCATATCTCACTTTTGTGTTATATTCAAATATATCCATTGTCTGTTGTGCCATAGATCAATGACAGAACGGCATTCCTAGATCTGTTTATATAGTATCCTAACCCGTTGCAATCAAATCTGTTATTGGAATTTATTAGAATATATGTATATATATACTGCATTGAATGTTACAATCAGTTTCATTTTGCTGCTGCTGATTTACCTTTGACCTCTTTCAAACAAAATATATGAGAGATTGTGTGCATATGAAACTGAACTCAAATCCGATATTAATAGTGATTTTATTGTTTACAGCCATTGACAGATGTTCAACATCTCCCTGTCTTAACTCGGGAACATGCATACAGATTGGTTGTCAAAGAAAGTGCAAATGCATGTGGGGTTTTACTGGAGAAAATTGTGAAACAAGTAAGTTTTATCTTCATTTCCTACTAAAAACTATCGTTCTGGTCGATCTAACAAAAACCATGCAGGAGTTTATTCAAGAAATATTACGCCTCGAACTTTTAGAAGTTTCACTTGACTATAATCTTTTGTTGCAAGCGACCTAATCTTTTAGTGCGATTTTAGTGCAAAAAGATGGCGAGGATTTGCAAAATGTGGGAATACGGAGAGTAATAGGGTTGTGTCTAGAAATAATTGAATTAATCGTCCGAAATTTGATAGCCCAGAAAATATCAATAAAATCTTATATATAGTGTTTAGGGATAGTAAATGAAAAAACTCATAAGAATAAGTACAATGATCATAAACACTTTTAAAGACATGAAATTACGTGTATTCTGTAATACAGGAATTTCTCAGATTTCATGTTTCCAGTCCGAAATTTCAATCAAATGGAATCAAGAAAAGCACAAGTTTGGAAGTGTATACAAACTTCATTTGGAGGTGAATATTTTATATTTGAAAATGTCATTGTTTAGTATTTTTTTGACCGTATCAGAAACCCGAGATTGAAAAATTAATTTTTTACTTGTCTGGTTAGAGTACTTTACCATGAATTATTTTTCATTGTTATCCAGTTTTTGAATTCGTTGATAATAATGCCAAAACGTTTTTTAACGAACTTCATTATTACAGAAATAATTTATTCATTTACTCTTTTTGATAACCACTTTGTCGTAAAAACAATAATACTGGTAGCATGTTTTGGAACCATATGAACAAGACTTACATCTCTGAAATACGAGATGCATAATTATTGGTTTAAAAAATAGGTCAAGTGTCGCATGTTTGAGAAGTGATGTAAAATATAGTTGAATTCAGTCAAAACTTTCTGTTCGCATTGAAGTCAATTCAATATTTTGACCCATTTTGGTGTTACGAATTGAATTTTCTTCAGGTAATTCCTTATGTTCAGTTTATTTCTTAAATTATCAATATCACATTTGTCTCAATAAACATTAAAATATTCAAAGAAATCGATTCCCTCTTTGCTTATTAAAAATATTTAATATTTTTGTCTGGCATATGAAGAAGGTACATAACATAAATTTATTTAAAAAGTAGTCAATATTATTAACTTTAGTGAAAAACAAATTGGCATTGTCAAACACACAACAATCATCATTATCACCACAATTATTATTAATCAAATCATTTACACAGGATTTGATGTCTAGGACAAGCAAAGTAACGAATGTACAAATCTTGCTGACTAAAGAACCATCAATAACTATCGGGAATGTGTCCGAACCGACACCGATTCACTGCGTCTCAAGCACTCGTCTTTCCATATCACCCAATAAATATATCCATGTGGATCTATGGGTAGCTCGGATTAGAATGTCTTTGAAATCCGTTGCTAAAGTCTATCACATCTTTGATGAATCGAAGTTCAAGCTCGAATTTGTTGATTTGGCGTAAAGATAAACTTCTTTATAACTTCATTGAAACTCTCATGGGATTGCCATGATGTTGTATGAACTCTTTTTTGACATTGCTGGACTATTGTTTACAAACTTGAATTTTTATCCTAGGTCACTCAAGGTACCGGCTGTGATCAAATATCACTATTCATTATTATGAAGCTTACAATATCAACTCAATAATATTTGATTTTTTGCACTAGAATTTTCCCATTATATATTTTCTTCCATTATAACCACGGGTATGTCACCTTTACGATCTACCAAATGATTATTACAACGAAAGCAATTTTACTTTAATAAATCCATTTGAAGTGGGGATTACGGAATTTGGTGGTCAGATGTTGTTGTTTTTTAAATAATTTCCAATAATTGTCTATCTCTAGATAGAGATGTTAGTTGGAAAAATCGCTAAAACCATGAGATACCATAAGCCAGGGGTGGCCAAACTTGGCACGCGAGCCCATTTATTCGGCACGCGAGCGAGACCTCGGAAACGAGATCATTCTTCGTCAGATTAAAAGTTTCAAGACTCTGAATTATCTGATGAAACTAGGTGTTCGTTTATTCATTATCGTTTGTTAACAATTTGTTATTTATTTAAACCAGGGGTGGCCAACCTATGGCGCATGCGCCAAACGTGGCGCATTGCATGATTAGAGGTGGCGCATTGCATCTTTAACCCTTTTCATGCCAAAATTGTTAATTGCACTTGGCTTCTCCACGCCAAGCCGTTTTTTTGCGATTCACATGGTGACTTTTGATTGTACCTAAAATCTATTCTCCTTACTCCACGTCGCCCACTTACGGCTTGTTGGAATTAGAAACAACAGGCGATTATCGACGTTAGCTTTTGGACGGACTTTATGACATTCATTATAGACTTTTAGCAAAAATTAGTAAAATTTACTATTTTTTCCCTAATAAAGTAAAAAGTTCAGAACTTCTGGAAAAATAGAAAATCGTCATTTATCAGCTTGAAACATGGATTTTCCATTGCCCAGACTTCCAAAATATCTCCCAATAACCATTGAACAACCAGTTGAATTGCCCAAGCCTAAAAAATTTACTGTCCATGATTTTCTTGAAGAGAAAAACGAGCGACCTGAGAAAAGAGCACTTTTATGTGATAAAAACTGGCTATTTGATTTGGCATTTTTAGTTGATGTTACTAGCCATCTCAATGATCTAAATTTGAGACTGCAAGGCAAAAGTAAACTATTTCCAAGCTTAGTAAATGACATTATCGCATTCAAGATGAAGTTGAAACTTTTCGTTTCCCAGTTGGAAAAAGAGGATTTGTCCCAATTTCCTCACATAAAAGAACACCGTGAATGTGCTGCTGGTAATGGCAATTTGGCAATATACACAGAAAAAATCAAGTTATTGCAAGTAATTTGAAAGTCGTTTTCATGATATTTCAAAAGAAGAAGACTCTATACTTGCTTTCATAAACCCATTTTCACTTAGTGAACTAACCATATTGAAGATGCCAAGCAATATACAATTGGAACTAATTGACTTGAAAACTCATCCATCATTGAAAATTAAATTTGATGAGCTTTCTTCAGTCCCAAGTGCATCTGACATGATCAAGTTCTGGCAATCGTTACCCCGTGAAAATTTTCCAGAACTGAGAAAATTTGCCCAGGGTTTTATATGTCGTTTCGGAACGACATATAGATGTGAACAAACATTTTCTGCCATGAAACTAATTAAAAGCAAAGCGAGGTCAAGACAGATTTAAATTTGAAGAATGCACTGCTCCTCTCAGTAACAAACTTAACTCCAAGAATAAGAAAAAATGGCGAAAGTAAAACAGCAGCAAAAGTCTCATAAAGGCGGTACTTGAATAAAATTGATCAGTTTTATTTATTATACTTCCTTGCTTAATTTCTATTCATGTGAAGTTGTAAATTGTAAAAACTACATATACGTGTGTATATATGTGTGTGTATTATAAATTTATATAATTTCAACAAGAAACGGACATTAGGCGTGGGAATACAAGAGATTTAAGGCGCATCTGAAACATTATGTTTAAAACGTGGCGCATGGTATGCGAAAGGTTGGCCACCCCTGATTTAAACGCTTTTTGTCCTTCCATGACATATGGCTACAAAATATATATATTATGACGTAACAAATGATTAAGCACGAGAATAGCGCAGTATTCATTTGGCTAATTCTTACGTAATAAAGTTCGTCTGTGCCACTATTTTTCGTCATTTTTGCTTGATTTATGAAGTTGCACAGCTCATGTTGGTTATAGCTACTTGCTAACTCACTGTTATAAATTGATTTCGAAAAAAAAATATAAGCGATTAGGGAAGGGAATACAAGAGAGAAGTGCAGAAAACCAACAATTGCGTGATTGGTATGCCATTTCCGAAATTTTTTCGTGTCTCAAAATCTTTGCAAATACACTTCTCTCCATGTTTTATCTACATATGGTTGTGAATCTCTGTTCTCAGTTATGAACTTTATTAAGTCTCGTAACAGAAGTAGCCTGAAAGATGAAACCAGTGGTTCGTGTATTTCTTTGAAAGTTACAAAACATATCCCCAATGTAAAATCTCTATCAGCTGTAATGCTGCAGCAGAAGTCTCACTGATATAGAATAAGAAAAGTAATCAAGTCTATGTGTCGGACTAATATTTTCCCGAATAGTGAATCTGTCTGTACATATTTAAAAGGTTTATTATTGTGTATTTTTGCTTTAAAAGTAGCAAAGCATTGTTATTACTTTTGGTCGGCACGCGGAAGAATTTTGTCCTTAAATTTAGGCGATTTTGGCACGCGAGCCAAAAAAGGTTGTCCACCCCTGCCATAAGCTAACCTTGGATATCGCTGCTCGATAACCAGATTTAGTTCCCAACGGTTTTCCTATCCCAGTAAAATTGTGTAATTACTTTCTTTCTTGTAATTTGTGTAAAATTGATTTTTTTGTAAATAGAATTTGGAATTGTTGGAAAAATAAACTTGAGTTGACTTACAGTTCTAACACAAGTGAGCTCTTATGACGCTTTTGGACCGTTTGAATCGAAATAATTGGGTCAACCGTACTATAGTACTTGCGGTACTACACTTCACAAAATCCACGATATCACGCATAATCAATATGAAACTAAGTTTTGATGAAAAAACTCGACATAAGTACGGAAACACTGCAACCGTCATAAAGTCATCGTATAAACTTGCGATAAGATTGTCTAAGTAAGCCAACTGAACTCTTATGTTGTTCTGTAACTGTTAAATTCAAAAGATTTAACACTCATACATTATTTCTGTATCCTGCCAGTCAGTGCCAGTACGTGATCCCAATTTACCATATTAACAGAATACCATAGTGTATTTATTCATAAGTAAATATTGCATGCATATTGCTTGCAAAACTCTTTGTGAGTATATTTAGACACAGTCATCAAACTAAAATTTAATCCTCAAACCACAACACTGACGCACGAACAACCAGAATGAGTGACCAATCGCTATATATCGTGAAACACGAGAAACGAGATCACCAATTGGTTGAATAAAATCAAAATCTGGATAGTAGGGTTGTCGTCATTCTACGAAAATGGTTTGATCAAATTTTCAATATATACAATAAGGTGTATTTACTTTGTTTATTAAGTGGCGAGGCAGGAAAGACCGGAAATTATTCAGTAAGTATTAATTCTATTGAGGGATTGAAACTCGAGAAAAATTACTCCGAGCTGTCAATCATTTGAAAAATTGCAGATTAGGGATGGTGCAGATTGTTGGCTAAATATAGAGACTACCATTAATCTATTTATTCTATTGTTTCTTGATAATTGAAGTTTATTGCAATTATCTTTTGTAATAAGAAAAATGTAACTTGTAAGTCGTCCATTCATCTTGATATACCAATAAAACATGATATATCATGTATCTTTATATCCGGACCAAAATAAATTCTCGTTTTTTATCGTATCGACGACGTTCTGACAAACTTCCATTTAATTTATCATAATAATATAACTTTAATTGCATTGCATATTTATTGAATGTGTAGTATAATATATTGTGCAGGAATGCACATAGAAGCATATGTATATGCAACTCATATTTCCTCTTACACTATCCTCATTGGTACTGCTTATTGCGTTGACATCATTTACAAAAAGTTATAGCATGAGTAGTCGTATAAGTAAAAAGTCAATACAGTTTATGAACGTTTTGACTTATATTTGCGATAATTTACAGAACCATGTATTACGAAAGTTTGCTGCAGTCTCCCATTTTTGCAAGATTCATATCTCGGCGATCGGAAGTCGCAGAGAAATTACGGGGTCGTGTATAAGCCGTGCCATCAGTTTTTATTATCCCGAACTCCGATGGTGGCCTACAGATAAACAATATGGTACATTACTTTACCGAAGATTACTTTACCGTGGTCTTGAAAACCTACATTGGATGGTTTAGAGATTTGAATGCTTATGATAGAATCAGGCATGCCGGAATCAATTGAATCGTTCCTTATATGTTAAAATTTTTTGTCCCAACGAATCATTTCAGTGACGTTCTTAATGATCATTGCTTCAACTATATGCGGAAATGCGTAAGATGAATTTCTTAGACCTACGCATTGACCTTCCGGAAAACCTCAATAGCACCATGTGCACTGATAGCATTTTATGATGAACTATATACATCCATGTATCTATAACATTAGACTCGTTTCAGATCTATAACAAAGAAAAGAGTAGGAGGTATTTGTGATATATTCATCACTTGTTTGTTTTACAATGATGCTGGTCTTGCCTCCTTACACAATCATTGACTAAATCGCGTTCATTGTCAAGAAAATCTAAAAAAATGATTCAATTTTCGTGTCTATAAATTGCTAGAATCCGTTACTTCTATTGGCTAACGTTTTAACTTTACATTCAATTTATTGATTCAACAGGGAGTCAGTATTGGTGTGATGTTTTGGTAATACCATCACGACTTGACAAATGCAAAATATAATTTATTACATTTAAAAGTAAGATATAAAATGTGGTTTGTATTGTTTTGGATTTCATTGTTCAGCTCCACCGAAGGACAAACAACAACCCCAACCCCGAAAAGTAAGTATATATATACGTTCTATTTTTTATGATCTGTACATGTAATTACATCTTCAATGTTCGCATTATACTCGGTGATGGACGGATATTTCATTTTTGTTGCAATATATGTCTTGGTACTTGTATTTTGATCGGTTATTATATCACATTAGGGAATACTGAAAGTTGTGGGTCCTTGTGACAAAAGTAGTTATAGTGAACAATTATTTTTATTTTAAATGTATACAGTTCACAGTGACTTGATATTTTCCTTTTTACTTATCGATTTTAATCGGTAAGTATGTTGATAGGTATTTGTCTGCCTGTCTGTTTGTCTGTTAGATGCACGCGATAGCTCACTAAAGCAAGATTGAATCTGCTCCAGATTTTTCATTTACATTCAGCTTATCTCGGACCAGAAGCCTATTGATTCTGGGCGAATTATGTCGTATAATTAGCGAGTTATTAATTTTTTAGTAATGGGACACAAGGTGTCACTATGGAGTAAGAGCGCTGTTTTGGGGGATACCCTAACTTTCGATCGATAAGTCTTCGGTCTCTGACCGATATTCTCGTTTTTTAGATTGATCGAAAATGTTTTTTCTGATTTTATTCTATGACTTGTAAAGTTATGCCTTTAAAACAAATTTAGCATCATTGCACATTGTAATTCAGATACATCAGATTTCCGAAACTATAGATTAGAACTATTTGACGAAGGAAAGGAATATGATAATGCTAAGGCTGTGTGTGAGGGAAGAAATGCATGGCTTGTTGAGATTAAAGATGAAGAAACTCAAGCTGCCGTGAGACTACTTACTGAGTGAGTTCATCCTATCCATATCTAACGTGTAATTTGTGCGCAGAGAGCAAATATGGGCTGCGCTATGCGTTTATGCTTGTTTCACATAATACCAAATGTAGTGTACCACGTAGGGCCAAACGTTAGTCTGAAAGGCATAGGAATTGATATAAACCAGAACAGCTGATATCGGGAACCTTAAGTTGAAAGTAAAACCAACGTTTCAAATATATATATATATATAAAGTCTATATATCCCCCTTCATGCTTGAAAAAAGTGTGTACAAAGAATGGAATATTGAGGAATAATATAATGTGAAGTGAAAACTAAACTGATTCGGTGACAAAATTATTGATATTTTATTGCGTGAAAACATGAAACTAGTTGCAAAGCTGTCTGCAGTGATACGATCATTCTATTAAATATCTGGTTAATTTTTGACGACTAATGTTGATATTCCAATTGGCGTATAGTCGGAGACTGCGGACCGGAATTACTGTTCATGCCAGATATGTAATGACTTAAGTTGACTTGTATAAAATTTATTTAAATTTTATCGCATTCCAACATGCAAAAAGTGAGTTACGCTTGGACACGTGTCAAAAATAGTCCTGTAACGAGTAGCTCTGAATTGGAGCTCTTTAAAAATGGCTGCAAACTACTTTGAATACTTGGTCCTTTTCTTGGTTAACCAATTCAGAAATTAAATGTAACTGATGTGACAATCCTTTGATTTTGTATGCAGTGCAGCATAAAATATTGTTTTCAAAAGCACATGACTATACTTCCCCTGACTATGATATTGTTATGTAGATGAAACGTGCGTATATATATCAATGATTTTTACCAACCATGTACTTATGAATTACTGTTAAGGATTAATCGAATCTCTTTATCAGACTAATCTAAAATCCGAATTTGTTTTGTCACATTTGTATTGCAGGCAATCATAGTTTATGAAGGTATAATTCGTACATTTACTTGGTGTAATTCAAGTATTTTATTTCTAAACTCGTGACATTAAACATGTGCGTGGAATTAATTTTCATTAGGTTAATCCAAACTGGAAAAGGGAGTACTTTTCGATATAACAATCAACGGTCAAAATTATTTATAGACGTTAGTTAAACTTAAAGATGTTTTTAACCGATTAACCGGTTAAATGCCCTAAGATGTAAGATCTAATGATGAATTGTGGAGTTTTTTATGATATATACATCAAAATATGCTTCGAAATTTAAATTCATTTAAAACTATGATCATGGTCATTCTTCAAAATATGTAAAAAAAAAATTACTATTTCGCACTGGAGAAGTTAGTTAGTTATTTGCTTAAAATATAGATTGCTTAATTAATTTATAAATATGAATAAAATTTGTTTAATTTACGAAATAACCCCACATACAAACGACTCGGTACAATTTTTAAAGTTGCAAAGGATTAAAGCCGATTAAAAGTGCAACATATGTTTTGAATGCCCGTGCCGGTATATATACAAATTTATCAATATTAACATAATTCTTTAGATCTTGAAAGTTTCTATTTTTGCTAGTAATAACATTTGGATTGGATTACATCATGACAGCGGATGGAAATGGAACAACATCTGTGAATTACACTACACTAAATGGTTTGTTCGATTTTGTTTTGCATGATAAAAAAACAATATGGTATCCAATAATAATCCTGTAATATTTGGAAGCATCCAGTAATCAGATCAAAAAAGAAACTTGTCCAAAGTAAAATAATTTGTTGACAACAAAGCGTGGATTAAAAATCATGTACTAGTATATCTAAGTCATTTATGTCTCGGCCTATTCTGCTGTGTTGTGTGTTGCGTCCCATTTTATGCGTCTTTTTAAATCAGCCATAATAAACCACGACAGTTGACGGGTCTCATATAGTCATGCGTGTTTTTTCTTGTCTAGTGAAATTAGAATTAAAAATATTTAAAAAGTTCAACAGAGTGTTTAGCAGACACTGTTTATTTTAGAAATAAAACTCACGTATACTCGTAAGTTAGCAAAAATAGTCTGTTCATTACTCTGAATGCATATTTCGTGATATATTCTGTAAAATAATTAGGTTGGGTGCAAAGCTTTTCTAGTTTGAACCACTATTTGCACACATATATAGTTGAAAGTGAAAAATTAAAATCTTATCAATTTTCCTAATAGTATTGTTAAACAGGTATATATATAGTATAAAACATGATTTTTATACGACGAAGACGATACAGTCTTGTAAGCATAAATGAATTTCCGTTAGGCAAAATTAACAAATACTGAAGGTATTTGCTCCGCTGAGAAATCTCTATAGATATATGACGTTTCATATTCACGGAAGCTATCTTGATTAGATCTACCTACAAAATTTAAACAAAAAAGAAATTAAAATACGTGTAGATATGTCTTCATTCAGGGCCTCCGGGCGACCTCGAGAAGTTGAAACTATATGGAATAACTTCTGTGTGGCTTCCAGATCATCTGATGAAAAATGGTTTGATTTCGATTGCAAAACTGGTTACCGATATGTGTGTCAATCGGGTATGTTTTTTATTTTAACATTAAAATTTCAATGTTTCTATTAATTTGATTTGTATGCTATATCATAACTACTTATGTTAAATGTAAAGCAAAAAAACGATATGAAAAAATTAATAATTATTCATGGTTTTAGCAAATCTCTCTTTTATTTAAAACGACAAATGAGACGTCTTGTGGACACATGTTCGGAGTTAATGCGTCAGACTGTCCGGTGGTTTTCTGATTCTGAGATGTGGTAAAATTGTCCAAAGATTAAAATTGCATTTTGTTATGACATTTTACAAACAATGCAATCAGAAGGCAATTGAATACTTTGTTAATTAAGCTGTAATTGTAGTATCCAGCCTATCATCCACTTTCAGTATAACATCGATAACAGTTGCTTGTTTCTACAAAACAGGGTTGAAATTAATTTTTACTGGTTTCTCAAGTGTCGTACAATGATGCAGTTATATACAATGTTCTTTAGTGTATAAAATTTCAATTTTCTGAAGATATTCGTAAATAATATTCTCACGGTAAAGATTTACAAATTTCTGAAAAATTACCCTTCGTTTCTTGAGATAAAATTTTTTAGTAAGCTTCGTCCAAAAGATCATGCATGGTCTATGACTAATAAGTATTGCTGTCTGTTGATTATCTTCAGTACAGAAAATTTTTCTGCAAGTTTCATTTGAATTGATGCTTTAGCAAAGCAATCGTAGCGATTAATAATTACTCCTATAAAAGTGCTCTCGACGTTTCAGGTTCCATCAGCCGCACAAGCAAAACCTACAGATAAGATGAGTTTTTATGCAAACAAGTTTTATTACGATCTCTATGTTGATCTCATACAAAAATGAAAATATTCAATTTCTGTAGTATAGAATATAAAATTGAACTAATGTTGCAAATCATCTCATTGTAGATAAATCTTGGATCATTTTCAACAATGAGTTAACTCTTCAAATTATATCAAGTCCTGTAAAAACATTTTCTGAGTCCCAACAAGCTTGTGCAAAAAACGGATCGACACTCGTAAATATAAAGACAGACGCTCTCAATTCATTCATCGACGAAAGATTGAGGTTTTCGTCTCTTTTATATATTTACAATGTAAAGAATTTCATATGAATAATGGGCGAAATATTTTTTTATTTCAACGCCACGTAAGGAATACGAAACCTATTCGACTCTATTGCTATAGCGTTTTAAACAATTTAGATTTATACATATACATCCATATGTCGTTTCCTGGCCAAAATCGTCAGTGTTTTTTTGGCATTCATGTTGTTTCTATTCGCATACTAGCTCACGCTTACATAGAACACTGAAAAAATGCTTTTAGGAACATGATTCATTGATTACGACCTCATCTTGACCCAATCAAACTTTATTCATTATTAAATATTATACCAGTGGTAATATTAAGTGATATTTCGTTGATGAGTCAGGTGATCGTCATTTTAAAATAGGCCATCTTAATGACCTATTGGTATTGCTTTTTCAAATTGATATTTGATATTAAAACTACTTATTAACTTCCCAGTGGCAACATTAATTTCTGGACAAGTGGAAGTGATTTGGAAAAAGAAGAATCTTGGAAATGGGGAGATGGGACAGCGGTAGATATCAATGATAAGAATTGGTAAATTTATTCTGTTTACTACCATTGATATTCCCGGATAGTGGGTAAACCAAAATTTGAATGACTTGTATGAAATGAACCTTATTGCACAATTAGCGCAGTTAACTATTGCATTAGTAAGTCTTTATTGGGGTTTACATAACATGAAATATTTTTTAAACTTTTATGAACCGTCGCCATTTTGGTCAAGTACAATCTCAAACCTCATCCCGCGAGATATTGCTCACTTTGAGAATCACCATTTAATATTTTCATTGTGAAACAGTGATTGGCCATTTATTGTCGGATAAGAGCACTGGTACTGGTACAAAAGGACGTGACGTGTTCATGACGTCATTTTAAGAGCCTAAATAAATCTTGAGAGGCTTTTGTTGGCATTCTACTCAACCATTACGGATATACGTTGCTAATGAGCGGAATGATCTGGGATCTGAATTTTATTTTGATGCAAATTTGAAGGACACGGATTATGATATTTTCAACAAATCTTATATGTACATATTTAGAGCATCAAAAGAACATCAAAACAAATAGGCAGTATTCTATACTTGGATCGTTAACCCTAGTACACATTAAAAATACTAAAAGTGATAAACGTGCGCATATAATAGATACCGGTGACTGTTGTGTAGTATTTCCCGAGCATCACTTAGTCTATACTGTACAATATTGTATGCACGGCAACATATTAATAATTTGCTGACAAGTGCGTTTGTCTGTCTTATTCGGACACATAAAACTGAAATACATGACGCTCAGATAGTATAACAATGCATCATATGTGCCTATTTAGCCTTATTAGACACAAAGTGGACATGACGATCGTTTCGTGGTTGCTGTATAATATTGCATTTCTAAACAACTAAAACTTCTTATTTTTTTATTTCAAATTGTCTGCTGATTGAATTTTATCGACCACCCAGTGGCTCACATTGCTCAGTTGTAAATCAAGACAACATGCTTTGTATGAATCAACGCAAATGCCAAAGCCGACCGAATTTCTATGCAGCCATGAGCCATCTCATAAATCTAATGGTCAGGGCATATTACAAGTATCAAGCATTTGGTCTAATTCCATCAAATAATCAATTTTTTAACACTACAGTTCTGAAAGTAGAATTTGATAAAATATTCTGTTATTTTACAACAGATGTATCCTCTGGTGACTGTGGTAGAGATGTCTGCTCAGACAAGGGAACATGCAAAGTCAATGGAAAGCGATACAAATGCACCTGTGATGCAGGATATGTGGGAACAAAATGCGAAAAAGGTAATCTTAAATACATTTCAGTTTAGTTTAACATTATTGAGTTGAAACATAGTTCTAATTTTGTTTTGTCATTCGAACAATTTCATTTTGCTGCTGCTGATTTACCTTTGACCTTTTTCAAACAAAATATATGAGAGATTGTGTGCATATAAAACTGTACTCCAATCCGGTATTAATAGTGGTTATATTGTTTACAGCCATTGACAGATGTTCACCATCTCCCTGTCTTAACTCGGGAACATGCATACAGGTCGGTTGTCAGAGAAAGTGCAAATGCATGTGGGGTTTTACTGGAGAAAATTGTGAAACAAGTAAGTTTTATCTTCATTTACTACTGAAAACCATCGTTCTGTCCGATCTAACAAAAATCAAGTAGAAGTATTTTCAAGAAATTGATTTTTTTACGCTTCGAACTTTTAGAAGTTTCACTTGACTATAATCTTATGTTGCAAGCGACCTCATATTCTTGTGCAATTTTAGTGCAAAAAGATGGCGAGGATTTGCGAAATGTGGGAATACGGATAGTAATAGGGTTGTGTCTAAAAATAATTGAATAAGTCGTCATCCGAAATTTGATAGCCCAGAAAATATCAATGAAATCTTATATATAGTGTTTAGGGATAGTAATTAAAAAAATCTTAAGAATAAGTACAATGATTATAAACACTCTTAAAGACATGAAATTACGTGTTTTCTGTAATACAGAAATATCACAGATTTCATGCTTCCAGTCCGGAATTTCAATTCAGTGGAATCAAGAAAAGCACAAGTTTGGAAGTGTGTACAAACTTCATTTGGAGGTGATTATTTTGTATTTGAAAATGTCATTGTTTAGTATTTTGTTGACCGTATCAGAAACCTGAGATCAAAAAAATAATTTTTCATTTGTCTGGTTAGAGTACATTACCATGAATTATTTTTCGTTATTATCCTGTTTTTTTATTTATTCGTTGATAATAATGCCAAAAAGTTTTTTAACGAACTACATTATTACAGAAATAATTTCAAATTATTTCATTTACCATTTTTGATACTCACTTTGTGGTAAAAAAATAATATCGGTAGCATGTTTTAGAACCAATAAACAAGACTTGCATCTTTGAAGTACGAGATGCAAAATTATTGGTTATTGGTCAAGTGTCGCATGTTTGAGAAGTGATGTAAAATTTAGTTGAATTCAGTCAAAAGTTTCTGTTCGCATTGAAGTCAATTCAATATTTTGACCCACTTGTTGTTGGTGTTACGAATTGAATTTTTTTCCGGTAATTCCATGTATTTAGTTTATTTCTTATATTATCATTAACACGCTTGTCTCAATAAATATTGAAATATTCAAAAAAATAATATTAATTCCCTTTTTGCTTTTTAAAAATATTTGATATTTTTGTCTAACAAATGAAGAAGGTACATAACATAAATTTATTTTAAAAAGTAGTCAATATTATTAACTTTAGTGAAAAACAAATTGACATTGTCAAACACACAACAGTCATCAATATCAGCACAATTCTTATTAATTATATCTTTTACACAGGATTTGGTGTATAAGACAAGCAAGGTAACGAACGTACACATCCTACTGACTGATGAACCATCAATAACTGTCGGGAATGTATCCGAACCGACACCGATTCATTGCGTCTCGAGCACTCGTCTTTCCATATCATCCAATAAATATATCCTTGTGGATCTATGGGTAGCTCGAATTAGAATGTCTTTGAAATCCATTGCTAAAGTCTATCTCATCTTTGATGAATCGAAGTTCAAGCTCGAATTCGTTGATTTGGCGTAAAGATAAACTTCTTTATAATTTCATTGAAACTCTTATGGGATTGCCATGATGTTGTATAAACTCTTTTTTGACATTGTTGGACTATTGTTTACAAACTTGAATTTTTATCTTAGGTCACTCAAGGTACCGGCTGTGATCAAATATCACTATTCATTATTATGAAGCCTACAATATCAACTCAATAATGTTTGATTTTTTGCACTAGAATTTTTCCATTATATATTTTCTATCATTATAACCACGGGTATGTCACCTTCACGATCTACCAAATGATTATCACAACGAAAGCAATTTTACTTTAATAAATCCATTTGAAGTGGGGATTACGGAATTTGGTGGTTAGATGTTGTTGTTTTTTGAATAATTTTCAATAATTGTCTATCTCTAGATAGAGATGTTAGTTGGACAAATCGCTAAAACCATGAGATACCATAAGCCAGGGGTGGCCAAACTTGTCACGCAAGCCCATTTATTCGGCACGCGAGCGAGGCCTCGGAAACGAGATCATTCTCCTTCAGATTAAAAGTTTCAAGACTCTGAATTATCTGATGAAACTAGGTGTTCGTTTATTCATTATCGTTTGTTAACAATTCGTTATTTATTTAATTTAAACGCTTTTTGTCCTTCCATGACATATGGCTACAAAATATATATATTATGACGTAACAAATGATTAAGCACGAGAATAGCGCAGTATTCATTTGGCTAATTCTTACGTAATAAAGTTTGTCTGTGCCACCATTTTTGCTTGATTTATGAAGTTGTACAGCTCTTGTTGGTTATAGCTACTTGCTAACTCACTGTTATAAATTGATTTCGAAAATAATATATAAGCGATTAGGGAAGGGAATACAAGAGAGAAGTGCAGAAAACGAACAATTGCGTGATTGGTATGCCATTTCCGAAATTTTTTCGTGTCTCAAAAACTTTGCAAATACACTTCTCTCCATGTTTTATCTACATATGATTGTGAATCTCTGTTCTCAGTTATAAACTTTAAGTCTCGTAACAAAAGTAGCCTAAAAGATGAAACCAGTAGTTCGTGTATTTCTTTGAAAGTTACAAAATATATCCCCCAATGTAAAATCTCTATCAGCTGTAATGCAGCAGCAGAAGTCTCACTGATATAGAATTAGAAAAGTAATCAAGTCTATGTGTCGGACTAATATTTTCCCGAATGGTGAATCTGTCTGTACATATTTAAAAGGTTTATTATTGTGTATTTTTGCTTTAAAAGTAGCAAAGCATTGTTATTACTTTTGGTCGGCACGCGGAAGAATTTTGTCCTTAAATTTAGCCGATTTTGGCACGCGAGCCAAAAAAGGTTGTCCACCCCTGCCATAAGCTAACCTTGGATATCGCTGCTCGATAACCAGATTTAGTTCCCAACGGTTTTCCTATCCCAGTAAAATTGTGTAAGAAATTTCTTTCTTGTAATTTGTGTAAATTTGATTTTTTTGGAAATAGAATTTGGAATTGTTGGAAAAATAAACTTGAGTTGACTTACAGTTCTAACACAAGTGAGCTCTTATGACGCTTTTGGACCGTTTGAATCGAAATAATTGGGTCAACCGTACTATAGTACTTGCGTTACTACACTTCACAAAATCCACGATATCACGCATAATCAATATGAAACTAAGTTTTGATAAAAAAACTCGACATAAGTACGAAAACACTGCAAATGACCACGCACCCGTCATAAAGTCATCGTATAAACTTGCGATAAGATTGTCTAAGTAAGCCAACTGAACTCTTATGTTGTTCTGTAACTGTTAAATTCAAAAGATTTAACACTCATACATTATTTCTGTATCCTGCCAGTCAGTGCCAGTACGTGATCCCAATTTACCATGTTAACAGAATACCATAGTCACATAGTGTATTTATTCATAAGTAAATATTGCATGCATATTGCTTGCAAAACTCCTCATGAGTATAGATAGACACATATATTAAATTTAGATTTTATCCTTAAACCACAACACTGACGCACGAACAACCAGAATGAGTGACCAATCGCTATATTTCGTGAACCACGAGAAACGAGCTCACCAATTGGTTGAACAAAATCAAAATATGGATAGTAGGGTTGTCGTCATTCTACGAAAATGGTTTGATCAAATTTCAATATATACAATAAGGTATATTTACTTTGTTTATCAGGTGGCGAGGCAGGAAAGACCGGAAATTATTCGGTAAGTATTAATTCTATTGAGGGATTGAAACTCGAGAAAAATTACTCCGAGCTGTCAATCATTTGAAAAATTGCAGATTAGGGATGGTGCAGATTGCTGGCAAAATATAGAGACTATCATTAATCTATTTATTCTATTGTTTCTTGATAATTGAAGTTTATTGCAATTGTCTTTTGTAATAAGAAAAAAGTAACTTGCAAGTCGTTCATTCATCTTGATATACCAATAAAACATGATATATCATGTATCTTTATAACCGGACCAAAATAAATTCTCGTTTTTTTATCGTATCGACGACGTTCTGACAAACTTCCATTTAATTTATCATAATAATATAACTTTAATTGCAATGCATATTTATTGAATGCGTAGTACAATATATTGTGCAGGAATGCACATAGAAGCATATGTATATACAACTCATATTTCCTCTTACACCACCCACATTGGTACTGCTTATTGCGTTGACATCCTTTACAAAAGGTTATTGTATGAGTAGTCGTATAAGTAAAAAGTCAGTACAGTTGATGAATCTTGTAACTTATATTCGCCAACATTTCCAGAACTATGTATTACGAAAGTTTGCTGCAGTGTCCCATTTTTGTAAGATTTTGTGATGGAACTGCTGATTAAAATTTACCTTTTTATCTTGAGGGACTATTAACTGCAATTGCCTATAGCCAGAAAGGAAGAAAAATAACTATGTCTAAGAAAGCTCGCGTTTCCATTGAAAATATCTTTAATCATGAAAATAACATTTTGCATAGGAAACAACAATTTTTGAAAGTTTGTAAAAGTGAAAATTGTCTAAAGCCGACTCAAATGCTTCACACTAATTATAGGATAATTATATAAGAATAGCAATATTCATCTGAATCCCTTTTATACGCTTACAAATTCATGCCACCATTATCTCGGCGATCGAAAGTTGCAGATAACTTACGGAGTCGTATATATGTCGTGACATTGGGTTTTATCATCCCGAACTAACAGATAAACGATATGATACATTACTTTACCGTGGTCTTGAAAACCTACATTGAATGATTTAGAGCAGTGTTTCCCAACCCGATTCCGCGGTCTCAAATGAGACAGTCCGCGGACCGTTTCATAAGTCCACGGCGAGAAATACCGTTTTACAAAGTTATGTAGTAGTATATTTCATGTGAGCCACTAACCTTTTTAGTGTCGCAAAATTCATTGCGGGACGTTTTTGTTTTACCAGACCTAAGTACCGCTTCCCCGAAAATAAGTCTGGGTCTTATTTCAATTTTCTTCCGAAATAGAACACATTGTTCTTGGGGGGGGGGGGGGGGGTAGTCTTATATTTACATTCATCAAAAACAAAATTATAAAGTAGAGAATTAGGAGATTTTCAAATATATAAAAATATGAAAAGCGATATCCATTACACGGTTTTAGTCAAAATAACTGCAAAACATAGATTATCAATCATTCAAAACGTGTAGGAGAGATTTCTTGTTATCGACTAAGTCAAAAAAAAAATAATAATAATGCGCGCTATTGACTAGGTCATGTTTTAAGACGAGGGCTTATATTTGAATCATTTTTAAAATTCAAACTACGTCTTATTTTCGGGGAAACACGGTACCAGCCAAGTTACGATTAACGTTAGTAATAACGTAAAACATAAAAAGCAAGTTTTTTACATGAAAATTATTCGTGTCAAAAAGGAACGATTACTAGGTAGAGCTGGGCAAAATATTCGAAGAGCAAACTATACCTGGTAACATGCGACTTGGCACGGCACGTCAATCGCGCCTCACTGAATTAAACGATTGAATTGCACAACGCTCTTGCGGATTTCTGACAAAAACACGAGTCGCATTTATAGGCATCATTGAAATTGTCACACAATTGATCATTTGGGATATGTTGTGTGTAATATCTTCCAGAATTTCGTGTTTTTAATACATACCTTCTGAAATTGTCGGATGGTTGACATTTTGTGACATATTGTTTGTAACGCTTCTCAATATTATTGGCATTCCAAAATATCATTTTGCATTTACATGACACACTTATGTAGTTGAGTAGGTGACGATTTGCCATATATTTTCTGTATTGTTTTCAAATATGGTTGAAACATTTTGTTTTATACCAATTGGCACTCTTAAGTAATCGGATAGGTGGACATTTGAGATATACATTTTGTGTAATGTTTCTATATATGATTCCAAAATTTTGTTTCAATTGTTGTATGCCACACTTGGGTGGACATTTAAGATATACATTTTGTGTAATGTTTCTATATATGATTTCAGAATTTTGTTTCAATTGTTGTATGCCACACTTGGGTGGACATTTAGATATACATTTTGTGTAATGTTTCTCAATATAATTTCAGAATTTTGTTTCAATTGCTGTATGCCACACTTAGGTGGTCTGATATGAGGACATTTGAGATATATACTTTGCGTAATGTTCCTCAATATGATTTCAGAATTTTCATTTCAATTTTTGTATGTCACACTTAGGTGGACATTTGAGATATACTTTTTGTAATGTTTCTTAATATGATTCCAGAATTTTATTTCAATTGTTGTATGCCACACTTAAATGACCGGATAGGTGGACATTTGGGATATACCTCGTGCAATGTTTCTTAATATGATTTCAGTGTTTTTATTTTAGATGTTGTATGCCACACTTAGGTGGCCGGATAGGTTGACATTTGAAATATACTTTGTGTAATGTTTTTCGATATAATTTCAGAATTTTAATTTTTGTTGCCACACTTAGGTGGCCGGATAGGTGGACAATTGAGATTATTGATTGACATTGGATATCTCCCTTGTACGACAGACTGAATATTGAAAAAAAAAATGCTTTTTTCTATGATAAATATTGCTGAATGGTACAAATCCATCGGAAATTAAAGCGAGGTCATACACTTTAAAATGTGTAGTACTAACATGAATACCCGTTTACATTTAGAGATGTCAAATAAACATTTGCTACTATTAACAATTTCCGCGAATGAATAAGTATTTGTTATGCACTGAAAAGTTATTATTTTCAAAAGCAACATCATTTATGTAGACATTACATATAAAGTGACATATAAAAGAGGTCCGGCTTAGTGGCGAAATAGGCTAAAACACTTGGTGGTCTGAGTTAGGTGGACGAATTGAACGGACAAAAATTGTATATCTGTTATCGAGAGGATTGTGTTGACTCTTTTTCTTCTTAGTTGTCAATGATACTGACACAGGAACGACGTCCGAATATAGTACATGAATATAGTACACAATGAAGCGTTATTATATACTCGAACAAAGACCCCATCTACAAGGGAGTATATATTTACAAGTACACTGAAAACCATTTATGTTTATACAACCAGAGGTCGTAATTATTAACCATTCAAAGTATTCTAAACGTGGGATCAAATATCAAAACTTTACCAGCTATATATATAAGCATCAATATGTGTTGGTGCTCTGTTATTGCGCATCTATGTTAGTGCAAGTAATTTTCTTATGGCTTTATTATAACTCATCATAATCAATTGTGTCTCATTGCTAGCCGGTCTATGTACTTGCTTACTTACAATTGGAGAAAATACTGTTCCAGAGAGTTTCATGAGTTTTAATGGTGAATGCGATATAACGTGTAACCATAAAAAGAGATGAAATGTTTTCATCGTTATAGTTCTGATGTTTTTTTTAGTGCAGCAATAAGTCAACTGCTGATTTGCCTCCTATGTATAAATTCAAATTAGTGAAACTATTGCGATGCTGAGTTAAAAAAAACAATGAGACATATGGTATGCATGGAAGGTAGGCGTGCTCGAAATCTCATTATTTCCTTGTATTGCTTTGCTATGCTACTGTAAATCTTGCGTATATTGTAAGCTAGCATGTAGTAAAATTGTGACGCTTTTTGACGGATATGTTCAATGCTTTGACGCTGGAATACATTGTATTATTCACACGAATTACCCTGATTGAGCGAACAGTTGCTAATAATCAATTATTTTATTTATTCGTTTACCAAAACCTCTGCAGGTGACATCCTTTACTTCGACTTGCGAAATTTCAAGCCACAGGTAGTGCAAACGAATAGATTATAACAATAAGAATGAATGGACTCGACGTAGCCTGTCAATCAGAGATTAGGCCTCAGCTCTATTGTTACAGTATGTCAGCAGAGCGATCTAAAGGTTGCAATAACAATCTGCTATAAAACGACAATATGGCTTCTATTTCATATGAAATCATGCAATCATGCAAAAAATAGATAACAATAAAACACACTAGCTATAACGCAAATATTGTGCAATCGGGCGTCTTTACAAATTGTTTCTTGAAATGCCATTCTAGTAATGATTTCCTATATCGAAACAAATGAGGCATACATTGCATTTCGGCAAAAATCGATTATTGTTCTAGGCCCTAGGGATTTATCTTTATACAGATGCAGGCAGAGTAATCGTAAATTAAAAAATAGGCTTAAAATAAACATACTTCTATTTTACTCATATTTGCTGCGTTTCATGTTGTATTACCGTGTGAATAATAAAACAAAACATTTATATAATGGTAGAATTACTATGAATATTATTGACTTGATGACTTATCTTTTCTGATTATTGTCATACAGAGTCAAAATCCAAGTGGTGAGTTATATGCATTTGAAATTTGTTGAGCGTCATACTTCATCGAGTCTAAAAGCTCCTTAAAGTAAAGTTAAGAGAGAATTTGTTTTTAAATGTATAAAATCATTTATGTAGACGTAACCCATAACGTAATGTACAGTACAATATTTACTATGAATTTATAGAAATAAACCGTGTGATATTTTCAAATCTGTTATTGAAACTATTGCAAGATGTATTGCCAGTGGTTGGATATATTTTAAATAAAAACAAGTTAACTACATTTATATATGCCAAATTTTAACATAAAAATTGGTAATTTTTCACAGTAGTTTATTGAAACTGAAGTAATTAAGTTTTTTCAATGCCTCTTAACTTCTACGTAGAGTTTTGTCTATTATATAGCTCGCATATAATTACAAGCTTAGTCATATATAGTTCGCGGGGTTTACGTTATCTGGAATCTAGCTAGATCATTGGTTCTCTAAGTGCTCCATGCGGCGCCCGTGGCTCCGTGTGAGAAACCTAGGAGCTTCGCGAGTTATTTGTTTACTTATTAAAATCTTGACTTTGTTTATTTTGTAATTGTCCAAAGAAGCTATAATGGCATTAATAAAATTTGACAACGTTAGCGTCGAAATGTGGCAACAAGGTGATAATTCAAAAATTACATTATCTATTATAAGGTACTATAGGTACTGCCATATTTGAATTACCGCTTTGTTTATGGTATAATGTAATATTTAGTGGTCGTTTATGGAAAAGATGCAAAAAAATGGTAAGTTTTTAATAAAATTTATACTTATTCGCCTGAAACTATATTGGATTGGAAAAATAACTTATCTTTTTTGCAGTTTGTAAATATCCTTGTGATATTACAGAGCATGACTTACAATATTATATATTTGTTCAAACTCTCTATATAAACTCTTTTACATATAAATTGTGTATTTTGAAGAGCTTTGGCCCCAAAGATTGCTTTCAAAATGAGGCTAAATGATTATAGCACTTGCAATGAAGCATATTTAGTGTTACAAAAGTAAAAATTGAAATCTCGATTTGAGCCCGTTGGAGGTGCATCTTATATTTATTTGAAGTTATTAAGGGATGTCTGTTAAAAAGTTGATTGAAGATTTTTTATCTGTTTTAAATACGAGCATCTGGGGTCAGTGTTGAACATAAGTAAATTATATTATACATTAACATGCCATCAGATTTCTTAATAAATATCTGAAGTTCACTATCCGAAGGTATTTTATTTATTCATAAGGATTGACTAAACGTATTTTATATTTGTTTTAATGCTTTGCCATACATCGAACACATCAGATGGTAAACTTTCACTTTTCGTAAAAGCAAATTCAACAAAAGTAGACAAATTCAATGTATATAGTCTAATATGTTTTACATAATCGTAAAATGTATTTATCCGCTTTCATCCTTTTGAACGACTATTGTTGAAAGCGATTGTCTTTAAAAATGTCATTACATTTAAATACAAACTTTTGTTTAAATATTGATTTTAGTGTAGAATATCATTAAAAAAATCTCAAAATTCAGAACAAAAACAGTCATGAATTTAATGCTGCTTGAACAATGGTCGTAGGAACAAAAATTGGTTGAAATGTTCTTGATTTGTTGACTGATAGTACATTGCAATATATCGACGGATGAGAACAGAAGGGGCCTAAGTCACATTTTGCTAAATTCACTTTTCTCAATATTTTGGGGTTTGAGCCATGCTCTACAAGGTGGTGATCTTGAAATCCCGAATTTCTTAATAATAAAAATTTTAGCTGGACTTGGGACTATGTTATTTTGTAGAAGTTATGAACAGAATGGGCCTAAGGTCAGCTAAAATTTTTACTATTGAGAAATTTATTCAGGATTTCAAGGCCACCACGTTGCAGAGCATAGCTCAAAAAAAAGAATTGAAAAAAGATAAGCCTAAGTTCCAAAATGATAAATATTCCAGTTCAAATATTCCAGTATAAACATCAAAAATGAAATGTCCAAAACTTACATCTCTAGAAATTTGTTCAGTGCAACTTAGGCCTAAGTCACCTTGTTTTACCTTGCATCCCATACAAAAAATTTCAGAAGTTGTTGATCACAGAGTGGGCCAAAAACTTTTATGAGGGTAAAAAAACAAGAATGATTTAAAGCTGAAGTGCCAAAAAATATTGATTACAAAAATATTCTCATTCACATTAAAATAACCAGAGCTCAGGTCTTTACTAAGTGTGAATATCTAGAAAATCAAAAATAAAAAATTTCCAAATTGTTTTTTGATTTTTTCTCAAAACTCAAAATTGTGACTTAGACCTACCTGTTCTGTCCTTATACGGCGATATAGCAATTTCGCTGTCACGTATTACTGCTAAAATTTATATGTATTTTAGTGTTTCTTTTGAAGTGCTATATATACTTAAAAGCCTATTCATATATATCATGTGAGGTTTATGTTATCGTTAGATTATAGGTTCTCAAAGTGCTCCATGCATCTGTGCGAGAAACCCAGAGGTTTCGATTCGTTTACTTATCAAAATACCGATTTGGCTAATTTTGTAATTGTCCAAAGAAGCAATTATGACATCTATAAGTTACAATGAACATTGCCACATTCAAAGTTACGATGAATAATGCCACATTCAAATCACCGCCAAGTTGCCACAATTAAAATATTTTATAAACAGGAAGCAGCAAATACATCAGCGTCATTGAATAAAGTAATTTTAATTTACTCATGAACATTAATCGGTATGTAACAATGTGTTTTTTGTTTTCATTTCTTTAAATTCATTGCGGGGCTTCGCAAATAATTGTCATCTCTTTACGAACTTCATGACACCAAAAGTTTGAGAACCCCCGACCTAGATTGAGGTAGGAAATCTTTCCAAGAAATTGCCAAATTTTATGCATGTGGTAACATCAAATTAAAATATTCAGGGTAAGGGTGTGAATTAAAGTTGCGTAAAATTAAGAATCCATACGGTTTGTGTCGATTTTTATTAGCTATAGCTACTTTTCTTGTTATAAGACAGCATAACAAATTTGAATATGTGCAGATGACTAAATAATAATAAAATTGATATGAAAGTATTTGACTTTATCATCTTCTTGTTTCTGATTACTGCCGTGCAGGGACAAGGTCCAAGCGGTAAGTAATATGCATTTTATTCATTTAAAATATTCACCTAGTTCATCTTGTCTGTCTTATGATTGACTTTGCCACTACTGGTAAAAAGAAGTTGGACTGCAATATGGTACCTTACATGTAACGAGTATTGGTGTTCTACACTTATCTCAAAGCTTAGTTCCCTCTCACAAGCTTCTTTTCTTAGTACAAAATTTAAAACTTACTACGTTGAGAAGTAAATAAGACCTGATAAAAAAATCCAGTTTCAAATGAAGTCTATTGCGATGGTAAGAGATCTTCTAAACGGCTTGGATTTTGTTAACGGGCAAATCATAAATATTTGTTTATTTTAACGTAATAAGTAAAACAAGCAGTTGAATAACTTCCAAACATTTATGGCAATAGTTGTATTTAATACGTTTTTCTATATGGTAGAACATTTTTTGATATTCGCTATTCAAACTATTGGTTAACACCCAGTTGTTATAGATAAGTACTTTGCTCAATCTGATATTGGTATTTATGCAAATAAAAGCAATATTTTAAAAGATTTTTTTTCTTCAAGATAAATTTTAAATACAATGGTTGCTACATGTTCAGATATATCAAGTTTTCGAAACTACAGATTAGAAGTATTTCAACATGGAAAGAGTTATGGTTTTGCCAAGGATGTATGTGAAGGAAGAAATGCATGGCTTGTTGAGATGAAAGATAAAGAAACTCAGGTTGCAGTGAGAAAATTAACAACGTACGCATATTGCAATAAGTGTTTTATACACATAATACTATTTAAAATTTTGATACCGAAACACCAACAAAATATCATGACCGCATGTCGCATGTATATTCAAAACGCGCAATAGGTACGAATGCTTGTTTGAAGTTTTATATATTAGTCTTGGACATTATTGTTTCTCAACCGTATAAACAGAACTGGTATTGGTTGTTTCCTTAAGACAATATCTTATATGAACTCTATAAAGATATATTATTGGGTACTCCTGAAGTATGCGCACCAAGATATCGCATAATCTGAACCCTAACCTGGTACACAACCCGAGTTCAGGTCGTGCGACATTTTGGGCGCATATTCCAAGAAGTCCAAAAAAAAAAATTTTTTTAGAAGTTTGTGCTGTAACGATCTACAATCATGTACTTATATGTTATATGTGAAATAAAACCTCCGATTATTTTCACAAGATTTTTTACCTAATTATTTAAATAATAGATAAAATCGTAGCAAGTAAATTCTTTTCAGACAAACTATTTGGATCGGTTTGCATTATGACAGTGGATGGAAATGGAACAACATGGATTCATTGAAATATACAAAATGGTTAGTAATACCATTATATGTTTCCTTTCAATTCAATATGTTTGCACGTTCCTCAGATACTTTTTCTTGAGCAAATATTTTAATATTTTAACGCCATCCGTACAAAATGATATTTAAAAAAATATTGAACAATATACAAACTGCATATCTTTTATATGTGTAGTATATTCTTAATCTAAATTAATATTGTATTAATTATCTTTTGTGACTTTCTCTGCATCATGAAACTATGAAGATTTGTAGACTACTATGACGTATATCTATAATAATTTAATCGGAAATATAATACGTACTCGTTTTATTCACATATCTTATATACGCTAAAAATTCTAATTATTTTTTTAGTGCATTTTTAAAAATGTCGGTTTTACAGTATGTCTGAACTACTTTTTAAATGGCGTGGCAGGTTTCCAACTGTAAAAATTTGCTCTATTCCTATAAAACTTTGATAAAATTCAATTGGTATCGAAAGTAATTCTATTTGTCACCGTCAAGTAATTATTCTTCGACAGCTACACTCCTAAATAAAAATGTTGAATCTTTATTTTGAAACAATTGACCCGTGATGTATATTTTCTTCTGAAAATGATCTTTCCCGTCGATAATAAACTATGTTTCACTGTATTCACATCCAAAAGAACCTCAACGATTTTTAGGATTTTATATGTAAATTTAACTTTAGTTAGATTTTGTGCGAGGTTTTACCGAAGAATTCTGGTTAATTGGTTTTCTCGAATATTGAAATAATCCAGACATATCTGTTTCTCTCGATATATTTTTTAAAATTGACGACAAGGAACAGCAAATACATTGAAATATTTATTTTTGAAGTTCCAAACTGCATACATCAAGCAATAAAATCTTGTGTGCAAGTAATAAGATGAAAATTTCTTTGCGCAAAAATGTTTTACTCCTTCAGGGCCACCAATTATCCCCGACCTGTTCGCGACATTTATAATAACCTCTGTGGATCATCTAGATTTTCAGATGGAAAATGGTATAACGTTGACTGCAAAGTCGGGTTGCGGTATGTATGTCAATCAGGTGAGTTGGATTTATCAATCTTTTTTTATATTACGCTAGTTCTTTCAAAAATGCCTATTTAAACAATATTTAACGCAGAATACAATCGCAAATGTGAAGCACTTAATAAGTAAACTAATATGAATATTAAAATATAGAACATAATAATATTTGACTGCTAATATATATATTTCAGAAATATATGAATTGAGTTGAACGTTCCCTTTGATATTCTTACACTAAATTCGTATATTGGGTTTCGGAAGGGAACTTTCTTAGTCATGTTACCAAAAACTGATGTTGACACCACGCTGTTGAGTAACTTAAAACTCTTATGTTTTTATTGAAAAACAAAAATGTATGGTGATTTTGGTAATATAATTGTCATTTTTTATGAAAACAAAATTGCAGCAACATTAAAAAAAAAATTGAAAAACCTATAAAGGAAAGTGGAAGCATACATAGTAGAGCACACAATGTTCTTATACAATCTGATTTTTTTGATTATAAAATTTTGTTACGAGGATTGTTTTTCAGCCTCAAAATTGAATATTGTATTCAGATTTGACTTGGATCCTTTACAACAGTAATTTGGCTTTAACAATAATTAGTAGTCCAAAGAAATCAGTTTCTGATGCGAAATCATCTTGCACTGCTATTGGAAAAAGCTTAGTTTCTATTACAACTAATGCATCAGATTCACTGTTGACGACAAAACTATCTCAGAAGTAAGTATTGTTATAGAGGTAATTATTATTAATAATCGAACCCACTTGATGCTGTGTACCAAACTGATCTACTCGGAGTTTGTACGCTTGTCACACCTATTTTTTCTTTGGTATACTTTTTAATAAGTCAATATAAAAATATGGTGAAGTTCATATAAAATCTCATTCAACAACCATAACATTGTTATTCCGTTAGATTCATGTTTCAATAAATATTATATCCAGTTTTTTTAAATCACTGTATCTGAATCACTAAATAAGATTCAATATTAAAACGCGAAATTCATTTCAAAAATATTTCGGAGGCTTGCTTCTTTAAACTCTTGCGGTCTATGTAGTATACGCGAATCGACGATCTCTAACCGAGTAGAGTGTGAGTAGATTTTTATTTTTAGTGGTACCGTAAATTACTGGACAAGTGGAAGTGATTCAGAGAAAGAAGGCAATTGGAAATGGGGAGATGGAACAACTATCAGCAAAACTGATGCAAATTGGTGATTTGATTATATATATATTTATCGAGCTAACTTCAAAACATTTGTTCCTATTGAGCTTCAATTATTTTCACTGAATTCTTACCTCGACTATAAATGTCAGAAGCGTCAAACAATATATCACAATACATGTAAACTACGCAACTACTGAACACAAGCAAGGGCTTCACCGCGACATTCGATTTTAAGCGTCACGTGTTTACTGTATAATTCATAATGACTAATTGAATACAGTCATGTATTCAATTATGAGTGGTTTATTTTTTTTTCCTAAATGTGCATGTTTAGCACGAAGTATATCTTGCATTTGTCCAAATAAATATATTTAAATAAAATATCAATGTCTCCAGTATTTCAAATTTTCGAAATAATAATTGCATAAGGATTTGCGCTTTTTTGAAATAAATTGTCGAATTTAACTACGATGCCACATAAATTCAAGTCTTAAAAAAGTGTGAAAGTTATTGCTGAAATTTACTTTGAGCTTTTATACTTCACATTAATACAGGCAAATTTATTTTGCACGTTTCTTGTGGAATACACGAGTATATCTTATAATCTTTCATTTTGCGAGTCTAGGATGAGGAGGACAGACTGGGGAAACGAGCCAAATGGGGGAACAAATGAAAACTGTTTGATGAAATATGCCGGGGCAAGTTATAAATGGATTGATGGGATATGTTCAACAGAAGCTGGTTATATCTGTCAGAAGAGTGAGTAATCAAACTTTTTTACCTAAATTGAGGTCAATTTTTATAATCCACAGATTTAAAAAACATATTTAAAATATTAAGCAAATTATCTCAATTATATACTGCTGATAAAAAAGTTGGATTTTATTTTGATAATACATGTAAGTAAATGAAAAATCTCTAATAAACATATATTGTCGGATAATGTTACACTGGATGTTACACTTATTGTCAATAATTTGATTTTTGAAGCAATATTTTCCGATGTAAAAAGAAACCAACTGAAGATATTCCATAAGACAAACTATGCACGTATACTTTCATATAAAATTCAATATGTGTGATTACGACTTCCATTCTCACAATCCCGCAGCAGAAAAATACCATGTATAATTTCATATTATAATATAATAGCAAATTAGCAATGTACTACTTGAAAATATTACATAATCCATTTACCACTGACATTTGTTTGAAATCCTTTATATATTAAAATGAACAATGTAAATAATGTAATATTGCAAGGAGTTATGAGTTGTTCGTTGAAGGTTTGTACATAGAAATATTATATACGATCCAACATTATATATATTCTCAGGTGTGTCATCTGGAAACTGCGGTAGTGATGTGTGCCTAAAAAAAGGGAGTTGCAAGATTAAAAACCCACGGTATACATGTACACGCAATGCGGGGTATTTTGGAACAAAATGCGAAAAAGGCAAGATTTTATGTGAATAAATGAATTTCTGTAATAATATAATATTATTCAATTTTGTTTTCCGAAATTTGATACTAATCATTGATACGTTTTGTTAATTAAGTCATAAATTTGTTAGATATATATTATATAGAATCAAATAGTTTGAATTGCTAAAGACACGAAAATAAGATTTCATCTTATCGTAATTTTATCGCGAATTCGTTTTTCGTATTGTCTAGATCTTATAACAATCTCTACGACACCTACAACAAGAAGTGTGAACAGAGGCGAAAGCATCGATGTTCAATTCAACATTGAATCCTATGATGGAAACGTTAATGTTGATGTTAGAAACCAGAATGACGTAAAAATTGAAACCGTTACCACCCGCGATATCAGTAGCAGCAATCCTTCAACTACGTTGACAATCAACATTGGTCCCATAGAAGTTTCATCGACAACTATTTCGTACAAGTTTGAAGCTGGTCCTCAGAGCAACAATCCGTCTTACTCAAGAATAGTTACTTTGACGTCGGTAGTTAGTGGTATGTATATGAATAAACTTTATTTGCATTACAAAGAATATAAAGTTCATGATATGTGAAGTTAAAAAAACCTTCTACAAGTGTATTTTGTAACAGCATATTCAACGATACAAACACTGCTCTAAACATAATACATGGTAAAGACAAACAGTTCATTTTTTGGTTTGCATGATTGAATATTGATGACTAATATGATTGTGCCAAAACGATTTTTCAAAATCAATCCCGAGACTAAATTATTTTGCGATGGCTTCCTAGATATTGTCGATGCATATCCTCTGGAACGTTCTAAAATGTGTCTGTGTTTTTAAAGAAATGGGATATTTTATCAAAATGATGTATCTACGTTTCTATTTGAAAATAATATAACTGTGTAATAGCGTAGGCTGTAACAGTTAACAATATTTTTTTCAAAAAACTAAAAATAATTTTTCTCCTCTCAGTCCTAAAATTAATATCAATCCCAATTTGAACAGCGTAAATGTTAATATGTGTACAAAATTATTTAAAGATGCCTGCGATTCATCACCTTGTAAAAATGGGGCCACCTGTCAATATACGACTGCAGAGCCATATTACAATTGCACTTGTCGGCCAGAATACAATGGAACTACGTGTGAAGGTAATAATAAGCTCATTTATATCAAAAGTTTACAAAAGCGTTGTTTTAGTAAAGGAAATAATATGTACATTCCAGTACAGTGAGTATACCGTTACGTAAATGTGCATAATTTTGGAATATACAATCAAAAAATTCGACGCTAAAAATCTATACAGAAAATGCTTCAAATTAGGGTACATTTTTATAACCATTTTGTCTTCATAGTAATTATTTTAGATACTTATATGTTGTAAACCCAGGTTTACATCAAATTGTCATAACATCTTGTATCATGATTTGAAAAGTTAAATTTCCTAATAGATTATCTTTTACAGATTTAAAGTATGCGTTAATTGGAAACTGCAAATACCATGTCAACTTTTACAAAATGAAAACATTCAGTGAATCAAATACAACTTGCAATAGTCTTGGAGGAACAGTCGCGATGATGAAAACAGACACGATACAAGATTTTGTTGAAAGTCAAATAATAGCTCAATATGGCGAAGAAGGCACCATTGCATTTTGGATTGGAGCTTATAAACCAAATACCAATTGGTTATGGGTTGACGGTACTCCTATTACCAATGGGAAGTGGTCGTGGGGTGGTCTGAAAGATGGAAATGGTTTTGTGTTTATTAGTTCGTATGCCTGTTCGTGAATTAGTTCGTGGTTCGTATGCGACCACGAGGGATGATATGAGATGGTTTAATAATGACGGCTCTGTAAAGCGGGGATATGTTTGCGAAGTTTCAAGTAAGTTTTGAATTGCTACAGCATTCAACGTATTATCATAGTTTTCAAAGTAATTTAAATGCCTAGATATGGTATTCGGATTCGAACAGAAGGAATTTTGATAATATTTAAACCTATCCCTAGAAAAAATTTTATGGCTAGTCGGTAATTTTGACATTTATTAGATAACAAAATTAGATAACTAGAAAATAATCAAATAAAATATATATATATATGTATTTCATTATTTTTAGATTTTGACTCGTGCTCTCCATCCCCTTGTCATAATTGGGGAACCTGTTTAAGTGTCGGTTGCCAAAGAACGTGCAAATGTTTGGATGGTTTTACAGGGAATAATTGTAAGACAGGTAAGTCTGATAAAATCGGTGTAAAGCAGCTGTACATCTTATGACATAAATATAATGCAGTTTACTCCTTCAATGTATACACAAGGCTTTATGTGCATAATTCTGAAAAAATATCGTTTTTCCTTATTAGTTGTTATAAACACTTAATTTTCAACATCGATTTTTTCGTTTTCCAATAAATAAATCCAGCAGAATTTGTATTTTGATGAAACAAATTGCATACACTTCTCAAACATATTTTGTAAACTCACAATTTTATTTTAAGTAATCGATCTTTTTC